>APFE031646876.1:222927-301292 GCA_000404065.3 Pinus taeda | reverse complement strand
TTTATATAGTATATATAAAATCTAATAAATTCTAAATTTAGAAATGATTGACTAACCAACCCAAATCAACTATACTATTATAAATAATCCAATTAAATTGAACACAAACAAGGAAACTCCTAAAAACTAAACCCAATCGAATTGAAAACCAATGCCCAATCTTTCCTAACTTTGAATAAATAATAAATCACTCATCATCACTTAATAAAAAATAATCCACCCAAATTGCTAACAACGAATTGAATAGTGCAGAGTGGGAAGAAAATAAATATTAGTCTTAAAAAAGATAATAAAAAATAATCGACCCAAATTGCTAACAATGAATTGAATAGTGCAGAGTGGGAAGAAAACAAATGTTAGTGTTAAAAATAAATAAAAATTAAAGTATCCCAAACAAAAAGGAATGTTGGGCACCCATTTTTTGTTTGTCAAATGATAAGTATTTAAGATGTAACAGAAATGCATGAAAAAGGGGATGTTGGAGGCTGAGTGATAACTAAAGTGTTATTGGAGATTAATAGATTAATATTTAATTTATTCTAATTTGAGTTATTTTGGAATATCGTGGTGTATACTTGTATGTTTTTAATGGAAAAGAAAGATATTTGAGGGGCAAGTTTTACTTACCATTAAGTTATTAGTAAAAACAAGGATGCAAAATCAATATCAATTTTTTTAGAGAAGAATTTGTATAATATAATGGATATGAAAAATATTTTGGGTAGCTTTTTAGTTTACTTTCAAAACATAAATTATTAGTGAAAACAAAAATACAAAACCAATAAATTAATATCAATATTTTAGAATATTTCAAAAATATAATAAATTAATTTAAATTAAATATCCAAAATATTCTAAAATATACCGTACTATATCATTTAGTTTAAATTGTTACTCTAAAATCTAATTAACTGATAAAAGCATAACTTTTTTGTCACCTTTTTTCCACCAAAGCACCAGAAGAGTAGGGCAGGTACATATTCTTGCCAACTCTCAAATATATGGTTCAGAGAACGAGAGCGCGTCACAAGCCGGCGGAGGGCATGGTTGTGGATAAGATTGCACACCGAATTCCGGGAATTATTATGTCCTTAAAACAAGGATAAATAAAAGGTTCAATGGACGAAATCGTGTCACAAACTGGTGGAGGGCATGGCTATGTATAAGATTGCGTCCCAAATTCATTTCATACAGAAACACAATCTCCTGCAACATACTACTCTGTTGTTCGTGGACGCACCTCGATCATTGCGATGCCTCAATTTCTGCATCAAATTCTCTTTCAGAATTCTCCCTCTATATATTTGAAACTAACAGAGGTCGTGACCTTGTTGGGTAGTTTGCAAACAGGATACTCAGAGGCCAGAGGTCTCAACCTCAAATACTCCAAGTTTGCTCAGGCAACTGATCAAAATGTCAAGAGAATATCAAGCAGGAACGGGATGCTCATATGCTACGGCCCATCCTTAGCCATCTCATCCCTATTCCTGCTCTATAAACTGGAGGGAGTTAAAGTTATTCCACCATTAATTTCGCAAAGCACGGGGCTGCTATCGGTTTTATCTACAGTCGGACTGGACCAGAATTCGGGTGATCTGCGTATGATAGCCCTAGCCTCGGCCTTAACTATACACTTCCTCAAAAGAGAGCTAGAGGTAATTATCTCCTAGATTATGGTTGAAGTTTCTCTTTAGTCTGGTGAGAAATCGTCACGTCAAATTTTATGAGAAATCTTCAGTTCAAATTTTATGAGAAATCGCTTTTTAGTGAGAAACCTTTAGTTAAAATTTTTTGAGAAATATTTTTTTCATAATTTAGGTAAAGGTTAATTTGATGGGTATGCTTATGTTTACTGTGGATTTTAGGAAAAATATGGTATGGATATTGGCTAGGCTTTTCTGGTCGATATTATGGATCGACTAGAATATTTAGGGAAACCACAATTCATTTAAGCCCTAACATATTTTGGAATATTTTAAGAGTTATGAGAACTTTCATTTTAGTGCGAAATTTTTGGTTAAAATTTCTAATAATATTTTTTTTTATAATTTAGATAAAAATTAATTAGATAAAAGTTAGTTTAATATGGCATTTTTAAATTCCATTGTGAACCATACCATGGGGAGGTGAGATAATCTACTTGGCTCATGTCCATGGGATCCGAGAATATTTTGGGAGACCACAATCTACTTAAGCCAGACCACAATCTACTTAAGCCATAACATATTATGGAATATTCCAAGAGCCAAATTAATTGTGTCAATTTGTTTCACTTCACATTATATTATATATTTTAAAAATTCTAAAATAAAAATTGGTAATTAAATCTTAATGTTGAATGAAGTGATATGCTCATCAATTAGGTGTTATTGAGATTATGTAAAACCATTCCATATAATTTTCATAGTCAGCTTCTCTACAAATTTTAACCTAAACTTCATAAAAATAAAACCCAAATAAACTAATTAATTTTAATCTCAGGAATAATTTCTTGTATTTAATAACCCTTTTTAATAAACCTTTTTTTAGTCCTGGTCAATTTTCCTATTTAACCTAACCACTCTTTCTCTCCCAAACAGCTTATGTGTTGTGTTCCTCTTTCTCTCACAAACAGCTTATGTGTTGTGTTCCTGATGATGGGTGAAACATCGCTTTAAAAAACTAGCAAACAAAAAAAGGGTTAACAAACCTATTCACAGGGCAAAAAAACCGCTTAATACTTTATTGTTTCATGTGAAAATGCATTTGAAATATAATAGGGAAAAGTCATTAATATTTCAAAGCTGGCTTGCTTTAAACATAAATGGAATAATTTGTATTTTTTGTTGTTTAATAATTCTGAATTTAAAATAACTCCATAATACATGCACATGCAGGTACTGTTTGTTCACCGTTACAGTGGTGATATGACCCTACAGACAGCTCTGTTGATTTCGTGTTCGTATTTGTTTACCTCTGCAAATCTATTATATGCCCAACTGGTTTATGAGAGCATTTGGCCTCCAGTCATGGACCTGACGTGGTTGGGAATAGGCCTGTTTGTTGTGGGCATTGCTGGAAACTATTACCATCACTATCTTTTATCAAGAATAAGAAAAAAGGGACAAGATGTATATGCAGTGCCACAGGGAGGTTTGTTCCGTCTGGTTGTTTGCCCACATTATCTCTTTGAAATCATTGGTTGGGCGGGCATGGCCTTCATTTCTCAGACTCCTTATGCATTTTGTTCTCTGTTGGGCACCTCGTTTTATCTGATGGGTAGAAGTTATGCCACCAGGCAATGGTATTTGCAGAAAATGGACGACTTTCCCAGACAAAGGAAAGCTATCTTCCCTTTCATCTTCTGAATTTTGAAAATTGTAACGGCTGCTGTGATTATAACAAAATAGTATAAAAAGGTTTCCCAAACTCTCACACTCAGCCGTGTCTCTTAAAATCTGATTCACTGCATTTCATTTCGTATTTGCCGATTTGAAAATGTTTAAATATAGTTTTATTCGTTTTTAGTCAATGAAAATTGCTAGGTTTAACCACTTTTCATAGACCTTATTCAAATTTATGTACTTATTAAAGACAATGCCTTCCAAGTACTAAACCACTCTGAAGACCCGTTGAACACTGCATCCAATGATATTAAAATTAGCAGCACAACGTGATGAATGGTTACAAATCACATCTCCTTGCAACAATTAAATACGAGTATATAAATTGGTCCAACTTCATACCAAGTTAATGGTTTGTATACCATCTTAAATAATTTAGTTAACTTTGAAAAATAATCAAAGCACGCAAAATAATCAAAATATTTAATAATTGATTACATATTTTGTTTTGTTAGGTTCAAGTATAGACCAACACCATTCAAAATTATATGTGTGAGTGGGGAAATTGCTTCATCTTTTATACAATTGTTTTAAGTTAATTTATTTTTATATTAATTATATATAAAAATGGTTATAAATTTTAGAAAATTAATTATTTTGAATTATCTATATAAATTATGTTATATTACTCATTTATAATTACCAAGGTTTACAATTTCAAATGTAGAATTCAAAAACTGAACAAATAATGAATAGTAGGTAACACCTAAAAATAAATTAAAAGATAATATGATTAGCAATGAGGTGGTTTGGATCAACACTATTGATTAGAAGTTTCTTTGTTCCTTGGATTCATCATGTACATTATGCACATGTTATTCCACAAAATAGTATTAAAACATGTTCTTAGAGAAGAGAGAGCTTCTTATGCCTACAACCTTCACAATTTCTTCTTCTTCATCTTATCACTTTGAAGATAAGAGTATATATTGGATAAAAAAATTAATTTTTCTTTTAGTCACTTAAAGATAATTTATAGAGTTGGCCTACTTGTTTTCCTTATTTTCTATTGATAGGAAAAAGAAGGTTTTGGCAAGTTAATAAAACTCCATTACCCTAAAAACCTTCACAACCATTGCTAAGAATTAGAGACCTAATTTCAAAGTTCTTTCCTGATTTCATGTTTTGGAGTCTTCATTCATTTTTGTTGAGCCATATCCCTAAATCCCCCACCATTTGGTAATTATCAAAAGGTGTTCCATGGATAAATAGTTGTGTGGCATGTTCAAATTCCTCTCCATCCCTATGCATTGAAAACAAAGATTGACACTCTTGGATGAAGGAGACTTAGGGGTGCCCCTCCACTTTGCACCATGGTTACTCAATTCTAGGATATCCTTAGTAGTGATATTTGTCATGTTGAGAACCGAAAATTAAGGGAATGGAAATGGTAAACCCACAAGGAGAGAGCCTATGTTGACCCTACACTTATAGCCTCTCCAAATGACGAATTTCTAATTCTCAACCATGATGTATAGTTGATTTTCTTCTTGGTTGCATATAGGAAAACCAACAACAAAGTACCAATATCCAAACAATGCCACCCTCCAAGTGCCAAAATTGCATAATAGAGAACTAAAATAAGATCAATAAAAAAATCCACTAGAGGAGCATGAATTGAGCCTACCTGGATTGTATGGTTGAGCAAATATGGTGAAGGTTATATCTATGTTCTCCAAGGTAATATAATCCTCAATGGTTCAATGTTGAAGGATGATGCATTCCCCTAAAATTATGATCTCCCATGCCCAATGCATAATAGTGTCCTTACAATAAACCAAAATCCCATATGCTTTAGCCATGATCAGAAATAAGGGTATGAAATTGTAGGTCATCTCCGTCTTATTCATGAATTACAATAAGGACACTACCTTAACTCACATGCAAGTTATTACCATCATTTGTATTGCAATAATGATAACACATCCATGGAAGCATTTGACTATCATTTTAATTAATGACATGTTTGAACTCATAATATCTATATGCTTGTATGGCTTAAACACTACTTGTTCTCTAAATAGGTATGTTAAATGACATTTATTGGAGTACAATGATTGTTTTCATTTTTGTTGTTGTGCTATTTGATAGCTCATATGAGTGGGGGGTTAGTAGATTTGTGAATTAAAATATCAATGAATGGGGCTTGGGACAAATCTCAAATAATAAGGCAGAAGCATACAACTTGTTGATGGAAACAAGAATAAAAAAAAAAAAGAGAAATCCAAAATCCCAACATAATAGGAGACTTAGCCATAATAATAGAGGCAATGGCAAGAAACAAAAAATCAAGCAATGAGCACATGAACAGAATCTTTAGAAGACTCAGGAAGAACTTGGAAGGCTTTGGCAATGTAATCTACAAATGTGTCTTGAGAATTCACAATCAACAGGCATATTATTTTGCAAACCAAGCAGTGAAAAAAAATGAAGGGCATGTTCGTGAAAATCAGGAAGAATACCATAGCTCAGTTCCTTAATAACCAACAAAAGCCACAAGCTTCAAGCTAATCAATTCCAAAGGAAAAATCACAATGAGAAAAGCAATAAATCAAAAAACAACAGTTATAAACCAACAAATGATACAAAACTGCAGCAACAACCACGAAAACATGGGAAAGCAAAGGAGAAAGCATAAAACTTCAGACTCTTGAATGAGAAATAGCAAGAATGAAGATAATAACTACGTTGCAATCTATTTCATCGAAGGCAAGTTTCGGGCTAAGATAAAGCACTATAAGAATAGAGGGTACATTCACAAAAATTGCAACAGCAATTTTAGTGAGGAAATCTCCATTTCCCGGGTTATTATATTAATTCTCTAGTGTCAAAGATCCTCCATGACCTCTCTAATAGGCAGCAACGTTTACCTTCTTCAGTGTCAGACTTCATCTTAAGCCCTCATCCTTTTGTTTACCTAGCTTGCTCTCTTCGTACCTCTTTTCTCCCTTCTTTCCCTCCCCTCAGTGACCGCAAAACCTTTCTAAGCACCTGCGCCCTCCATCTACCCCTCTCATTATATCAACCCTACTTCCTAACTGATATATCCAGAATTTGGCCCCCATTCAAATTTGTCGTTCGCAAGGACTTCAGCTCTATTGGTTTACAAGGGGAAAACCCGCCCATGCGCCTTATCTGGATTTCAAAAAATCTTTCATTTGAATATATTATTATTATCAGGCCCACACTCCAAAACCTTTTCCGTAACGCTGCTCCCTCCTTTCTCCAATCTCCGATCAATTCAGGACCATTGATCGGGCGCTCGATTCAATGGTCGCGGATTAGCTTGACCTTTCAAACCTACGCAAACCATCCCCACTGTCCATCTATGCACATAGGATCGGACAACTTACACTGATTTCAGGCAGACAACGAGCATGGAGATTGCCACCCAAAAAGCAGTTTCTTCTCTCTCCTCCGATGCTACATGTCACCCGGTCAATGGAATCGAGTGACCCCTCCCTTTTACCACTTATGGTTTATATGCTACCCGATATACCACCTTTGCTTTTATTCCCACCTTTCATCCCGATTAACACACGGACATGTTTGCTCTCGATAACCGTAGATCTCAACGATCGTCGGTTGCAATGGCTCCTCTAATCACCTTTTGTGCCTCTGGTAAATCCCCATAGTACATCCCTTGATCCCAATCTTTGCAAACAAATCTTGGTCGATAATCTCTTGACAACCTTATCCGTTATCACATCCAACAGTTCCCGTTGATGCTAAAAGGAAAGTGGAAAACATCAGCCAAAGAAGAAGCACTGTAGAAAAGACAAAATCAAGATGCACAATGAAATTTGGAGCAGAAAGCAGAGACAAGGGAAGAACAAGCAAACAAATTGCATGAATTCAACTTAATGAAGGAGAGAACTCTTCGAGAAACGAAGGAGAGAACTCGGACAATTATGACAAGAAGAACCAATCAAATCAGGAGCAATTAGGCTACAAATTTCTTAGAAAGTCCATGACATGAAAATTTCTCTTTTTAATAGGTTAGTTTGTTAGGGAGTACACTAGAATTCACATAAAAATTCATGAAGTCCTGAACTCAAGCCTAGGAGAAGAGACTACATTCCTATCTCATGGCTTAGAGGTTTTTCATGGTACAGTGTTTTGTAATAGGAGCTTGCTCCATCAAAGCTTTTGATAATATATAAACTACCCAACCTTGTTAAAATAATATAAAAAAAAAAAAAGTGGTTGACATAAATATTTTGATGCCATACAATATACTAGAATTAGCCTTCCAGAAAGTGTATAGTCTTTAATTTTATGATTATATAATGTTATTAATAAATATAAATAATATTATTTTTAAAAATAACAAGAATTTTTAATAACAATATATGTCACCAACCTTAAACTTTTCTTCACAATACTAAAACATAAATAATTATTTGTTCTATATATACAAATGGAAATAAGGGAAGAATTGAGTAATTAAAAAGGAATAAGAATACAAACATGGAGAATTATGGGTTCTTCCGAAGATTGGAGCCCATCATTGTAATGAATTCATCAATCTATACCCAATTTTCCATTCAATTGTATGATAAGGAAAGGGATAGGCATAATTATCATACTTAGAGATAAAGTTTTGCCTTACCTAAAGTTTACAAGATTTCATTGAGTGAGGGAATTTAAATAATGGAAAAAGAATGTTGTCTACTTTTATATATAGGTATCCAATTTCCATTGGTAATAGTGATTAATGGCCTCCATGAGCTTCTAAAGGATTATGGTGACTTTTTATTATACAAGGGTATTGTTTTCTTCCTAAAATATTTTGCTTGAATAAATATCCACCTAATAAAATATTCATAATGAGATGGAGAATGTCATCATCCTCATATGCATCATGAAGGGAAAATACATCAAAGTGACCTATGACATATTGCATGATCTTGATTTTATTGTTGAGACATTCCTATCAATGGACTCATGTAATAACTATTTTTGAGGCATTTTATGTAAGCAACTACAACATTATCCTATTATAGCATTAATCAAAATGACTATGGTTTTCATCGTTCATGTTTGAGTTCCAATAATAGTCATGCTTGAACTCAAAACTAAATGAATGGAATGGAATAATCACTCTTCTCAAATTCAAATAAATGGATTTGAATAGCCAATATGGTACTAAAAGTTCCAAAAATAAGATTCAAATTCAAATTAACCATGACTTTTACTTGTATGTTGCTATCCCCTTACCACGACTCTTTGCTAGTGCTATGGCATGTATATTTATTGGAATACCAACATTGTGATGACATAGATTTTAATGCTATGTAGGTTTATGGATATTAATCACATAGTAAGACTACTTTTCTAACTCATATAAGGTGAATGTTGTGTTAGTAGAGATGCCATTTGGACGAGGAATGGACAAATAGATAATGAGAATAAAGGGATAAAGAGAGGGTTGGAGAAGGGTCAAATTGTTGGTCCTTTAGTCTATGCAATTGACAAATTTGGTTGCTGACACTTATGGTTGGATTGTACTCATCAAATGCATAGGAATAGTAATAGGTCTTGGTTATATTATATTTGGTGGTGACCAATGTGCACTAAGTTTGTTTCTCTTTGACTAACATGAGTTGACTTGGAAAATTTTCTAATCAACCTTTTCACAAATTTATGGTTCCCTTAAATGACCTTTCATGACATGATTTCTACATTGTTAACCACTCTCAACCTCCATCCATGTGTCATCGATGGTAGCACTAGTTCCTTACCATTTCATTTCATAAACAACAACATTCGTCGAAGGAATCTAGGTGGAACACAATGATATTGTGAGGATAATTGGCTCACTTGGCTCATTTTTCACTTCAAAAACACACCTTTGTATACACACATAATGTTTAGTTATATTTAATTTTCAAATTAGTTAAAATATTCATAAAAAAATAATTGACTTATACTATGTATTAAGTTTTGAAATGTCTAGTGGATGCTCAACCCATTATCAAACATATAAAAAGTTAAAAATAATATATATATTTAAAATAAATTTATTTTAATTTATTATGAGAGTGAATTAAAAAATTAAATTAAAATGCATTAGTATTAAATTAACTAGGATACTTCAATCCCCGTGAAAAATTGGGATAATTATCTTAAGAATCTTTATGGCTCTTGTTATAGGCCATTTTATCACATCCGATTAGTGAGCCTCCTAATGGGATCAATCAAGATCATATTCTGCTTTGTCACCATCTTGCACAAATCCCTAAGCATGTACCTTTCATTTCCCATAGTTTCAGCCCTAAGCTGCTTCATTTAAGCTAGTTTGAGGACCAATGCTCCTTGTAAGCCTACTAAGGTGTGTTCACCAGCAAATTGCTCCATTATGGCCTACATTGGTCACGAGCAGGTTGTTCCCTTTTGCACCTGCCTTGGTTCTAGAAATATCGGAGAATGATCGAGGATTCTGGAAGCTTCCCCTTCTAGTAGTTTCTAGAAGTTGTTTCAACTACTTACCTTAGATAAAACATTCAGATCCTATCCTTCCCTACATTGGAGTTTTCACCACTTGTACTTTGATCCTATCCCTCCATCAAAGGTGGATCTCTTACCCTAGATTGGTAATTAGATAAGAACTCCCAACTTAGCTTACTTCTTTATATATTCCCAGCCTTCTATGTGGTTGGGGTTTGACTTTTGGAGAGTGATTATGCCATTATGCTATTGTAGTGAGTGGTCATCATCTCATGCATTTAGGGTGATTGGAGGTGCATATTGTGACAAGGAAATGACAATTCAACAACTTGGAGGAACTCTTCTATAAGATCAACTGCTACTTATGGTTGTAATCTCCTTCATTTTATATTAATTCAAAGAAGTCATTATTTTCCTATATGTGATGTTGTTATTTCATATATTTCAATACCATGTTGATCTATTGAATGAAGTACTTAGATGATACTGCATAGATATTATAGTTTCTTGGCTTGTGTTATCTCACTGCGCAAGCTATAATTTTGGCATCTGGAGTGAAGTGCATGAAGTATTCTAGGTAGGCCTCACTCCATCATCTATTTACTTTAAGGAAAAGCATTGTGTTCCTTGTCTCTCTATTCTTCTAGGTTAGCCACTGACCTTGGGGGATACTTTTGTCCCCAATCGTAAATCACATACAACAACTCTCAAATACCATAGGAAGCCTCTTAAACACTCCAATAAAGGATGATTTTTTCTCTAGAAGATGTGGAGTTATGGATTAAGAAACTTGATAATGGTAAATCCATGGATACTAAAGATTTCCAAGCTTAAATTTTCAAAATGGAAATGGCTATCCTCATCCCTCATATTCAGAAGCTTCTCAATTTGGTAGTAAGGCACTTCATTCCTAAGCGTTGGACTCGAAGCCTAATTGTGCTTATATTTAAAAGTGAGGATATAAATGTTGCGTCTAATTATAGGACCATTATGATTAGCAACATATTATCCAAACACTATGGGCTCATTTTAGAAAAAAAAATATTAGTGTATGGCTTGAAAACAATGGTAAAAGAGATAAAAGGAAAGTTGGTTTTATAATACATCACTCAACATCGACCATCTTGTCTCTCTTAGGATCATTTCCAAGCAATGTCAGAATAGTAAAACTAGTTTCTTCTATTGTTATGTTGGCTTTAGAAAAGATTTTGACACAATTCCTCGAGATAAGCTATGGCAAATACTTGAAGAGACAATGGTTCCTCTTGAGTTGAGGCTTTCTGTGATTTGATTGAATGAGAACATTGTGACCAAGCTTAAGACCACTAAGGGATGGTCTAAATAAATTAAATGAAATTTGGACATTAAACAAGGAAGTTTGTTGTCCCCTACCCCTTCTGGAATTTACATTGATAAGCTAGAATCATATCTAGAAGTTGCAAGATGCATTGGCCCCAAACTCACTCGTATGGTCGTTACTCTTCTCCTTTATGGCGACAATATTGCTTTTATAGCTAAAAGTCACGAGGATCTCAACAAAAATCTTAGAATCCTCCATGTTTTCTACTCTAACATGGGTATGACTATTAATACCAACAAGACTAGTGTCATTATAATTAAATCCAAAAGAATCAACCATGAAAATTTCATCAATGATAGTAATTACTTGGAGAAGGTTTCTTCATACAAATATTTAGGTATTGACATCATCATTGGCTCAACTGGAATTATATCATTGAGAAAATTATTATTGGTTGCTGGAAATATTATTATGAGCTTGAAGACAATTGCAATATCATTGATCTCTAGTTTTGGAGTAAAAAAGGTTCCTCTTTGAGACTCTAGTCACGCGTATTATTTTATATAGATGTGAGGTTTGAGGTTGCAGTATATCTAGAGAATCGTGTAGGAAGATTGAGTTGATCCAAAAGCATTTTATAACCTTCAACCTCAATATTAAAGGAAATACTCCCCATCCTATGCTTTTGACTAAAGCTAGCCCTTTTCCCATTGAAAGTGTGGCTATATTTCACTATCTAATGTATAAGGAGAAGCTGTACAACATAGAAACTAAGAGGTTACCCAAAATTGCTTCTAACTCTAGTCAAAATAACTAGCTCCTGTTCAAGCATGGTTGGCACAAGGATGCGATGTCTTGGCTTAAATATTCAGGGTTAAAGGAGGAGATCATCTTGGAGAATAAAGATAATAAACATAATATCAAAAATATTATTACTTCCAAATTTAAGGACAAATTGTGGGATGTTAAGGATTTGGAGGGGAAAATAAAGCTAAGGTATTATAAGGAGGTGACCAACCCCACTCTCCCTAACTAGAATTATCTTTTTGTCTTGAACAGTGATTAGAAGCAAATGAACATTGCAAAGATAAGAACTAACTCCCATGAGCTTTGAAGTGAGACCAAATGTTGGTCCATTCCCAAACAACTTGGGATGAAAGAATTTGTCAACTGTGCAATACTAGGAGGGTTGAAGATGAAAAGAACTTACTCTTGGATTGCCTAGATTTTACTAAGATCCATTCTCATTTCCAAAACATCTACAACATTACCAATATTCTTAACTTGTTCAGTCAGCAAAACTATAGTGATTTAGGAATGCTAATTTCCCTCCTCTTTGATCATAGAAATAAAATATTAAAGGGGAGAATGGTGAGTGCTAGGGTTTGTGTCTGCAACGATCTGTTGGCGGCCGCAGCTGGCCCAAAGTCGGTAGCTGTTGAAGGTGGACCAGCGCCCGGAGCCACGGTGAGAGCTGCTCGTTACGACGCAGAAAGGAAACGCTCGGGGAAATGGCGTAGACAAATGACCAAAACCAGTCCAGATCGCCGCGGCAGTGTATCAATGAAGCTTGGTGCCTCAAGGCATCAAGCGAATCGCCATCCCGACATACTGCTCATGGGAGAAAGGACGCGCCAGAAATGGATCGTTCGGAGCAAAGGCAGGAGGGGTTTGCACGCTACAGATCTGCGCCCTACTTCAATCCACTGGCCAGATCCTTGCAGATCTGGTCTAAATCGATCTGTTCCAGCCAGTTTTCGAGATCCCAGGTCACAGATAGGCGGTTGGGAGGTGCGGATTTCCTCAGAAGCACACCTCTCTGCGTGGATACACGAGGAGGTTTTTCTCTGGTGGAAGATCGAAGGCCCAAACTGCGTCTTTGAACAAGGAAGTCGTAGGGTCAAATGGCGTATAGGGGCAGAGCTCGGAATGCATGGAGAAATGGCAGGGTGGGACTGCAAATTGCGGATCCGCTTTCCCTTTTGACGCATGGGCTCAAACTTTGTAGATCCGGCTTGGATCTACGAGAACTAACATTTATTCAAGTACGGCTTGATCCTAGGCAGCAGATCAAAGTCACCTATCATAGATCGGGCAAAGTTTATGCAGATCTAGCCATGCATAAGGAAAAAAGAACCAAAACAGAACCAGATCTGGAAATTTGCCTTCAGCCCGAGCAGGTAACAAATTCTTGTTTTCAGATTTTGATTAAACCCCCTCAGGGGAAAACTCGTTTAGTATGGGTTCATGCAGGAGACTCTTCCATGCAGCTGAAAAAACAAATCTAGGCAGAAATGGGATACCTAGTTCAGATTCAACATCTGGTCAGTGGTCGGTGGTCTCTCCAAGACTGTAGATCGTTGGATAGTTATGGGATTGGGCCAGGATCAATCATTACTTTAAATTTCAAACTGAGAGGAGGGGCTCTGCCTCAGGGACAGACAAGCTCCTCAGGGGGAGACAAAGGAAAAAAAAACACAGCCCAGCACCAACCAAAGGGAGGTTTATCCTACAAAAACATTTTACAGGGCAGCAGGAATTCAGGGCTCTCTTCAGACCAAGGCAGACACATGCCCAGGCCATACATAGTAGATCAGTCAGAGCAAACCCCAGCTTTAAACTTAGATTCTTCAGGGCTTGATGATTTCGTTAAGTCCTATGAAACACAAGCTCTTATTTGCCGTTTCAATAGCTTCTGGCCTAAACCTTTGGATCTGTTCCATTGGATCTTCACCAGCTAGACCATGGATTGTGATATTCATCTATGTTCAAAGGGGTTCTTCATAGTAAGATTTACATCCAAGGAAGTCAGAGATGCAGTTATCAGAGATGGACCATGGTTTTGGGGAACATCGGGGCTGTTTATGACTCCATGGTTTCCAGATTTTGACCCAAATAAAATGACTGTAACCAAAATGCCAGTATGGGTTAGAATATACAATCTTTCTCTGCACTTTTGGAATGAACCAGTGCTGGAGGGTATTGGGAACAACATAGGGAAATATATCAAAACAGACCTGTAAAGGATCGACGAAAGAATCTACACCTTCGCACGTATCTGTGTGGAGGTAGATTTAAGTAAAGGGCTGCCGGACAATATAAGGCTGATCTACAAACAACAGAACTGGTTACAGGTCCTAGATTATGAAAACACCGCCTTCAGATGTAGGCTCTGTAGGCAGACAGGACACTTACAAAGCTCATGTCCAGAAGCCAAGAATAAAAAGAAGCAGAAAGGGAAACTGAAGAAAGGATGGCATTTTTCACCCCCAGATTCAAAGGACGAAGAATCAGAAGCAGCAGAGGAAGAGATCCCAGTAGAGAAGACCGAGGTATCTCAAGAAATGGAGAATCAGAAGGGAACCTCATCAGACAACAAGGCAGTGAAGACAAACATGGATCCTAGTACAGGCGGCTTCAAATGGCACCACCACTCTGATACTTCAGATTCAGACAAAGACCCTGGCACACAAAATACAGAAACACAATTAGTCATTGCTTTGATCGAGCCCACTCAAGGAGAGTGGCGTAAGGTCGAAAAGAAAAAGGGGAGGAAAACTTGAAGTGTGAGTCCAACTCAATGCCAAAATTCAGTTTTTGCCTCTTTCTTTCTCTCTCCTCTCTTCTTTTCTTTTTTCTTTGTGCACGTTAGTCCTCTAACGGTGCGTGGGATGCAATAGCACTCGGGCCCTTGTGGCAGCTTACGGAATGTATCAATGCAACAGCTAGTGTAACTTTTCATTATTTTTTTAATAAAAAGTTACCGATTTTTTCCTTTGGAAAAAAGAAATAAAATATTAAAAATCCTCAATTAATCTATTTTTTCATAAGGTCTGACAAACCTCATTGGTCTCATTTGACATTAATTATCAGCATCAACACCATTGATTAAAGGAAAACAAATTCAAAAATTAAAAAAAAAAATGGTTAAATAAAATATAACAAAAAGGAGGAAAATTAAAGACGAAAAGCAAAAGGAAAGCAAAAAAGAATTAAATTAACCTTAAGAATTACTAAAAGGTTTTAAAAAAATAGTTAAATAAATGGAAGTAACGTGAAAATGGAAAGATATAAAGGAAGTAAACTAATAAGGGGATGAAAGGTTAATAAAATGTTATAAAGTAAAAGTTTTAAATATTAAAATAATTAATAATATAGCTTGTGTAGTGATTTTTTAAGATTTATTAGGTTTATAGTCATTATCCTTTTTTTTTTTGGTAAATTTAAGCTTTATATTAGTGAAAAATCATATTTACATAGATTTCCAAAATGACCATGGAGTATATAGCCTCTCCTCAATATGTTACAATTGAAAACCATAAACAAAGAGACCCCATACCCATCCAAAAACCACAGACTCCTTGATTACATTAAGGCGAAAGCTATAATTCGCATGTCTCATTACCTAGCATACCCATACAAAGATATTAACCAAATTACCCCAATATATACACAGTGAGAAAATTTCAAACAACAAAGGATCTACCCAGAATTCAAACACAAAACCATACAAAATTGCTACAACCATTACATATATAGCTAGACTAAGATGGTAGCACCGTAACTGGCCAATATCCATATGGTAAGTAGACTAAAAGAAATGACAAATTCCCTGCATAATGGGCTAGAAAACACCACAAATACCAAAATGTGCAAAGGAGATAAAGTTAAGTAAGAAAAGCCCCACAGAGTGAGCCACAAACTCAAACAAAAATAATCTTGTTGCACCACCAACTCACTCAGCTCACTAGTCAATATCTGAGGAATAAATATTTGTTGGAGGATCCATCAGGCCCTCTCCGCCCCCCCACCACCAATACATTTCATAGACAATGTGACTTTTCACAAGCACCAAGAGGGAGTTGATTTTGTCTAAGAAAAACTATTGATTTTTTAGCATCCTCTTGATGTCCTCTAGGGATGCAAAAAAATTGTACTTTTCCACTTACTTATCCTTCAAGACCAATCTTAACAGGGTCTTCATTTTCTAATGAAGAGCCATGAAGATTAAGTATTGGTTCTTCCTAACCTTAGTAGTCCTAGGGTTAGGAACCTAGGCTGGCGTATCTTCCATGAGCTCAGAAAATCAGAGAGATTGTCTTTTAACCCCTGCTTGAGTCTCAATATTGCAGATCTCCCTTTGAGTGTCCAATGAAACATAATTGGTATAGGTGGTATCTGAGTCATGAGTAAATAATTGAGAACCCTATTGCCTTAGTTAGACTCTGCCACCCCCTGACCTGCACCTCATACTTTGTCTCGGCAGCATAGTTGAGATATGGGGGGCACACTTATTGTGGCTACTATGAATAACTTTACCCACGAAAAACTAAGAGAACAAGCAACATCTCTCTCCTTCAAGACTAGGTACCAACACAAAATATCATCACAAAAGCTCTAGACAATTTTCCTCGACTCTACAAATGACTCGATAATTAAAATAAAGGATACAACTTCCTTGACCAAGACCCTTTCACCATTGAACATTGGAAAAAAGAGAAAAAACGTAAATAATAAAAGACATTGAAACTTAGAGGTGCATGGCCGCACACCATGCTCTACCAACCAAAGCTTATCAAGCTAGGGAACAGACCAACCCTTAGAGAACCCCCATAATTCACATCAAATTGGACTCACAATCCTCAATTTAAACCTTAAATGGAGACCCCTTGAACAATACTTAATAAAATTTTGAAAAACCACCCCAAACAAATTCCACATAACAAAATTGAAAGTTTATACACAAATAATTAAGCCCTAGAATGATAGACCCTGACATGACATACCGTTGAAAGATGGACATCAAGTATAATAGAGAAAAAAAAGCACTGTACATGAGTCTAGACACCCTCAAGAGTCCTCTTGTCAAGAAGTATATCAACGACCACGCATAAGACAAGACATATAGGGATCCAAACAAAAATTAACCTTTGTTTACACTCACCACACGACCACCTCTCAATCCTTCAATTCCAACTAGAACACATAACATAAATAAGCTTACACAAAAAACTTTAGCAAAGAACCTACAACAAGAGGCCTAGGACCTTCCCTCGACTCTTTTCCAGTCACCATGATATGTATCAACATACATCGAAGTTGATAAATAAAACCACCACCAAATAGAGCATTTAATGTGAGGGAAGGTTGCATCCCGCCTCCTTAAATGTTAAGTGCATACTAGTGGGTGGCAGGCACTGCATCCAAGGCCCCCATTAAATCTGCATTATCACCCCCATTAGGGGAGTTTTATAGTCATTATCTTGATTAAAGTTATTAAAATGTTTTCTAATTTCTAAAAATTTCGAAATGGTATGATAAGAGCGATATGGAACTGAATTGACGTAAGAAATTTTATTTGCTCAAAGTAAATGAGGTGTTTAGAAATGTGAGAGTGTTGAGTTGGGAAGTGTAGATATGGGAATTATCCATTATATGTTCATTGAGGTGGGATTTGAAAGATCTATATATTTGACCAAGGTATGATTTTCCATTTGAGCAAGGAATTTGGTAAACTCATTAGGCAAGCATTGGATTAGCTTTCTCCTTGGCAACTTCGAAAAAAATTGTAAAGAGTTTTATAGAGATTAAAAAGAGTTTTAATGTTCTTTTTGGAAAAAATATTCTAAATATGGTTTTCAGTGATGTAGATCTAAGGAAAATAAATGGGAGTACAATGTGCATAAGAGGATGACTAATTTAAATATTTATAATCGTGACTAGAGAGAAAGGATTTGTTAATTTGAGATAAGAAATAATCATTAGCCAAAAGGGATTTTATAAAGTGGTATTTTTCTTTCTCCAGTAATTGGGAGAAAAAATTTAGAAGGCTCTAGTAACTAATGGTTTTAAAACAACATATATTTGAGCTAGATCATAGTCAAAATGGGCATGAAATTATTTATCAATGTGAGTTTTTTTTGATAAATTTAGTAGGTAAGGATGCTATAAGATTGACAAGAAATGAGAACATCTAATACTGAAAGAGAATTGTCCTTTTGGATTTCCAAAGTAAATTAGATGTATGGTGAGATGTTCTTAATATGGTTAAAGAAAGAGGTCAAGGACGGCTCTCAGCGTCAAAACAAATGTTGGGTCTCGAAAATTTCATTCATTTCACCATCTTTTCTTTCACCTTGCTTCATAATTTACCATATTTTATAGCTCCATAACCATGCACTAAGAGCATATTCATAATTAAATATGGGTTTAGACACATTATCTTCCAATACATTTATTTTGGTATCTTTAGTGAATTTATGGTTAAATATTGGAAAAATAACATGTATTCACTTGTATATAAAAGTTGGATGAGTTTTGCGATGTGTGTAAGCATATTTGAACATTCCAAGATAGTCAAACTTGGCCTCCAAGACCAAAATTCGAATTTCCTCTTAAAACTCTTGAAGATTTGAGGAAGATTTGAGATTATTGGTCAAGCACATCTTGTGGAGAAATATCATGGAAGTTTTCATAAGTGTCTCCTATCAAATCTAGGAGAGATTTGTGAGAGGATATGATGGTCCAGGTGGATATTGGTGGCCACCTGCCTATTCCACTTGGACCCCACCATTGTTTCTTTCAATTTCCTTAATTATAGCGCAATTTTAGTTTCCTTAATTGTAGCATAGTTTACTATTTTTGGCAGTTTTTCAGGCCCTGAAATTCCATAGTTGTTTTGAGGCCCTAAACGATGTTCGTTGATGGTTGTGGTCGAAATTTGCAATACTCGGATAGATATTTCTAATGAGGTATCACACATGTCAAACAGATATTATATTCCAAAGTTACAACCCCAAGAATTTGATGTACCAATTTACCCCAAGTTTGGTGCTTCATATACTAGTTTTAGGTTTTTGGATGTTTAGGGTTTTCCATTCTTTCTCAATGATAAATAGGACTTCGAGCCTCATTGTAACACAGATCAGAGGCATGTAGCTGACACATCTCTTCTTAGAGATAAGCTACCATTGCTTGAGCTAGTCTATTTCCATTTTGTATGTAAGCATATTTCAGTTCTTTGATATCAATGAAATGAAGTTTTATTTCTACCGCATCTATATGTTTATGTTTATATATGCATTTTTTTTGCATTCTTGCATATGTCGGGATCAATGGTATCGGAGCGGTCTACTCATTCTCTTTTTTTCTTTGCATGTCCCCAATGAGGTCAGGGTATAAATAGTTAGGGCTCGAACTGATAGAACATTTGTAAGACTAGCCTCACAATCCCTGACAGCCTCCCATGGTAGAAGAAAAGAAATATAAGGGGGTAGGATATCCTTTCAAGATATTACTTGATGAGGCCCTCAATCGGTAGAGAAATGTGATGATGGATAACTTTTCCGAGATCCTTTGGTTTCTATCCACAGGCGGTGCATATTTATCTAATAGCCACTCTGGAGGCACCACTCCTTTTAAGGTACAAGTTAATTTTGACATTCCCATATTTGAAGGCTAGATAGATGTATACGTCGTAGATAGATGGTTAAATCTGTTGGAAGGATATTTTCCGGTTCATGAATTTTCCAATCGGAAAAAGATCACTTTTTCACCCACTTGGAATTCTTAGCCGTACCCACTTGGAATTATTTCCGAGATTCCATCAAGGAACAATATTACCTTGTCAGGAGTTATGAAGATAAATACATAAATTTGACCACGATGTGGTAGGGAAGGGACCAAGATGTCTGAGAGTTCACAAATTTTTTTCATTCCCTTCACATGAAGCTGGGTATCAAGGCTTTTGAGTGACATTTAGTACTCAAGTACCACGACTGTCTATGTAAGTACATCCAAGATGCAATGGAGTTCATAGACATCTCCTCATTCTATGCCGCATATCAAATGCTGTAAATATCGAGCATAAGTTTAAATAGAAGAAGCTAGACTTTGGATATGAACAAAGGACAAATCCAAGGTAGGGAAACCTAGGACAACATTTTGAAGACGCAAGCAAACAAAACACCAAAAAGACAAAAGAAGGACATGGGAAAGTGTTGTGAGTTCCATAAGAGCCTCACTCACAACATGAGTGAGTGTCGAGCCAAGCAGTAATTGGTGGTCAAGCTGAAGGCTTCCAAATCATATGCATGTTCTAACACTGAGTCAAAACCTGACAAGGGTAATGTCAAAGGGGAGTATATTATTGATACAGAGCCCAGTTCCACCATTTCCACCACCAAGATCCAGAAGATTGAGCCTAAAGATCCATAGGAGGGGGAGCGCCTCTTACACAGTTCATTGTTGGCAGTAGGATTCAAAAAACATCATTTCAGCAAAGCTCATGAAGTAGCTAGGCCTACTGAACACACCAAACCCATAGCCATACACCATCGGGTGGCTTCACCAAGGACGAGATATTCGCTTTAGCTAGTAGTGTCGCCTCCCCTATAACATCAAGCCCTTTCGAGATGAGGTATTGTGTGATGTTCCTCCTCTTGAAGTTTGTGATGCATTATTAGGCCAACCATACTTTTAGAAGAATCATGTTGTGTATGATTCTATGTCTTGCACTGTTATTATTACTTTAGGCAACAAGTTGTAGAGGATATAAGAGGTAGCACCACCTACCAGCATCTCTTTGATCTCTGCAAAGCAAATTCCGTAAGATCATTTCTCAGATGAGGAAATATGTCTACCTCCACGATCTCCATATAGGTCTCCTCCACACAGTAGCAACAAATGGACAACATCATGGGGGAATACAAGGACATATTCACCTCACCCATAGGAGTACCCCTATACTATTAAGGTAAGAACTCCATTGACCTAACTCGAGATGCACCGCTACCCATTGGACCAATCTATTAACGCTCTGTTATGGAGAATGATAAGATCAAAAAGGTAGATTCAAGATTTGTTGTAGAAAGTGAACTTCAGGCTGAGTTCATCACCCGTGGGAGCTCGATCGCATTGTTACAAAAGAAGGATGGAACCTTGAGGCTCTGTATTGACTATTAGGCACTGAAAAAGATCATTGTCTAGAATAGGTATCCAATTCCACGAATTGATGATCTTCTAAACCCACTCAAGGGTGCCAAATACTCCAACAATATTGTCCAAAAGTCTGGTTATCATTAGGTACCTATTGAACCCTCCGATGATTTAAAGACCTCCTTCAAATCCAAGGATGACATTTTTGAATGGTTAGTCAGGCCTTTCGAGTTGATGAATTCCCCCACAAACTTCATGCATATGATGGATGACAACTTGCATCCCTTCACCAACTCATTTTTAGTAGTGTACCTAAATGACATCTTGATCTTTAGCTGGAGCTAGGAAGAGCACATATACCATATTTGACAGGTCCTCCAGACCCTGCAACAGCACAAAATTTGTGCCAATTTGGAGAAATGCACTTTTTGTATGACCCGGTTTCAATATTTGGGGTACATCATTGACGAGGAATGTGTGCATGTGGACCCAACCAATATACAAGCTATTTGGGATTGGCTAGCCCTAACCACTCCAATAAAGCTCCACAACTTCCCACGTCTTACCAATTTCTTTTGCAGGTTTGTGCTGGAATTCTCTCATATCACTTGACCTTTCAGTCAAGTCACCGAGGGCAGAGCGAAAGCAAATTTCTTTTGGTATGAATCCCAATAGAAGGAATTTTTTGAGTTGAAGAATCACCTCTACTTTGCGCCAGTTTTCACGTTTCTAGACTTGCAACAACCATTTGAAATTGAGACAAACGCCTTGTACTATGCTATTGACGCAATTCTTACCCAACAAGGGAATCCTGTGGCGTATCATAGTGAGACACTTTTAGATACAGTTCGAAAGTATCCCACTTATGACAAAGAGATGTATTCCATTGTGCAGGCCTGTCGACAATGGAAGCATTACATTTTGGGGAAGGAAATAGTCGTCCACATAGACCATGAACCCCTGCAGTTCATACAGACACAAGGAAAGTTGCAGAATGATCACCATAAAAAATGGTCCATATACATGCAACAATTCCATTTGACCATCAAGTAGAAGAAGGGAAACACTAATAGTGTCACAAACTACCTCAGTCAACCACCGTTTATGGCGTTGAACACTATGATTGACTCTTGTGGGCACAAGACTTTAGGATGGCTGCATTTTTACAAGAGTGATCTAGAATTCAACAACACATACCAAATGCTTCAGGAAGGCAAGCAAGTTCCAAATTTTCACCTCTAGGGCACACTGTTATGCCACCTAGGATACCTTTGTGTTCCTTCAAGTGAGCATGCTAAGATTATTTTGGAGGCGCACTACAGTCAGGTCACTAGACATTTCAGAGTTGAGAAAATAGTGGCAGTGTTGTAGAAGTATTTTTATTGGTCGAACCTTCAACAGGATGTTGGGAAGTAAATAAGATCCCGCACTTCTTGCGCCATTTCCAAACCAAAAATCAAGAAGAAAGGCCTATATACTCCTCTTCCTACTCTTAGCCGGCCTTGGGAATCCATCTCCATGTATTACATGTCGGGTCTTCCTTCTACTAAGCATGGCAATCACTGTTTTTTCTTGCTCACTGACAAATTCTCTAATGATGGGCATTCTAGTAGCCTGCAAAAAGAGTATCACTGTAGAAGCCACTACTAAAATCTTATTTTAACAAGTGTGGATACACTTTGGGATCCCACAGTCCATTATCTTAGATCGGGACAACAATTTTTTGAGCACATTTTCGTTGAGCCTCTAGTCAATGCTAGATACCAAGCTCACTAAGTCCACAACCTTCCACCCCCAAAATGATGGCCAAACAGAGGTCATCAACAGGATGTTCATGCACATTCTACACATGTACAACTCGAAGCATCATGGCACATGGGATGAAAGCCTCCCCTATGTCCAACAAAACTACAAAAAATCTCTGCATAGCTCAACTAGACACAACCCCTTTCAGGTGGGGTTGGGATTCCAACCATTATGTCCCATTTATGTAGCCCTACCATTTGCAGCTACTCAAGCCAATTCAACTCATGTCCAGTCTGAAATTGATAGGGTTAACAACTTCATTGAGCACATTCACCACATCTATGAATAGGTCCATGACATATTGGACAGAGCCAATGCTAAGTACAAGCATTGTCATGATCAACATTAGGTGCCACACAGCCCCTAGGTGGGTGACAAAATTTTGTCACATTTTCAGAGGGAGTGCCTCGCTGGGCCCAACTACAAACTTCACCCACTATGATATGGGTCATACACCATCCCCAAGGGTATAGGAGACAATTATTTCAAGCTCAACATCCCACCATTTCTTGGCTTGCACCCAATCTTCAATGTGGACCACCTTCAACCATACTTTCCACCATTACTGGACACATTAGACATTGCATAACAACTCACACCAACTTAGCTAAACCCCAACTGCATGGAACATGCCAGAACTGATCATATCATGGACATGTAGATCAATAACTCTCACCAACAAAATATCCAACTGTATCAGGTTGTCAAATATTGCCAACTCCTGCACCAAGGCAAGTGGCTCACCAAGGACCAAGTTTAGCAGAAGTTTCCCCATATGATGGACACTCAACAAAATGGGGACCATTGCTTCCTAAGGGAGGAGGATTGAGGCAGGTGGATATTGGTGGCAACACACCTATTCCACTTGTACCCCCACCTTTATTTCTTTTAGTTTCCTTAATTATAACACAATTTCGGTTTCCTTAATTGTAGCACAATTTACTATTTTTGGCAGTTTTTCGGGTGCTAAACTTTCGGAGCCATTTTGAGGCCCGAAACAATTTTTTTTTGGAAAATGGGAAAACAAAAGCATTAGCCTAATGTTTTTAGTCGAAATTTGTAATACCTAGACATATATTTCTAATGGGGTATCATATGCATCCAATGGAGATAGTATGCCAAAGTTACGACCTCGGGAAGTTGATGTACCAATTTACCCCAAGGGGGCCCATAGTTTTGGCACTTCATCTCCTACAGTTAGATTTTTGGATGTTTAGGGTTTTCCATTATTTCTAAATGATAAATAGGCCTTTGAGCCTTATTGTAACACATTTGAGAGGCATGTATCCGACACCTCTTCTCAGAGATAAGCTACTATCGCCCGAGCTAGTCTATTTCCATTTTGTATGTAAGCATATTTCAATTCTTTGATATTAATGAAATGAAGTTTTATTTCTAATGCATCTCTGTGTTTATGTTTATATGCTTATTTTTTTGTGTTCCTGCATATGTCCAGATCATATGAAGAGATTCTGATTTCTAGATGTCAACACATGGTTGTAATCACATGATATATTTGTTGATCTATGAGAGATTTGTGGTTCTACATTTATCAATTAGTTATCTTAGTTTTTGTATAGATAGGAGTGTCTTCTCCTCTCAAAAGTGTGAAAAGCTTGGGATATATGCTCATGCTTCAATGTAGAGTTTTGGATGTTAAGAATTGACATTATGCTTATGATTGATGTAATGAATACCATTCTAGTTCACTTTGATATGGTTGGGCCTTCATTTGGTGTTTGATTAAGAGTTTTCCCGACTTTCCACCTCTCATGCACTTTTGGATGACCACCTAATGACTATGGGATGTATTCTAATGTTTTATTTATTTTAGTTTCTTTGTGTTCATTTTAAGTCTTTTGATTATATCCATTATTTACATTCTTTCGTTCTCATTCCATTTATGTTCTTTTGCAGGTTAAGTGTTGTTTCTCTCATTTAATAGATTCATTAATTTTCAATTTGTTTTATAGATGCTCATGAACGATTCTAATTTGACAATACACACATTAGTAATTTCAATTGATCATTCACTACTTTCAGAATAGGTTGCCTTTAAATTTCATAGTTTAAGAATTCAATGATTTCTTAGTATAAGATTTGTTACTTTCTAGATTAAATTTACTTTCAAGTCATTAGAATAGATTTACTTTCCTGTTGGTAAAATATATTTACTTTCATGTCACTAGAATAGATTTATTTTCATGTCAATAGAGTAAATTTACTTTCGTGTCAATTGTCCTTTCAATTTCATAGATTAAAACATTTATTTCAATGTTTTGAATTTGAAACTATTGAAAAAGAAAGTGTGTGTAGACTCATCATAGACATTTTTCATGAATAGGTTTGTCATCATTTCAATAGGTTAATTTACTCTTAAATTGAAAGTTGATTCATAGCATATATTGTGCAAGTATACTTTGAAAGTTCAAGAACACTAGGTTTGACAATTTAATGACAAGTAATTTAACTCACAATTAAATTACCCAGCAACAACAAAGGTGCCATCAACAAAAGAAAACCAACATTTGGGATTGATATGGAAGTTGTTTAGGGACAATTGTTCAAAATGTTCTACGAAAATAGTAGCAACCAAAGTGGAAGGAAATACCCCAAGGATATATATTTATATTTGATATGCATTTGATAATTATATTTTTTCATCTATATTCATGCTTTCAAAGTGGAAAATTTTTGAATAATCAGCTTGCAAGGTCATTTGAGCAACATGTCCTAATATGGAAAAGTGAAGTTTGAAACCTTTTTGAGCCATTTTTAGGTATCAAATGACATTTTGTTTGGGTAAAATTTTTATCTTGTTTAGCTTAGACCATTAAAATTGATCTATGCTCATAGCCATTAAATATAATGTTACAAATATCACATTAATTGGAGCTCATATCCAAGATTTACACTTCCTACATATTGATCTATTGTGTTGATCACATTGGTATGAGAGGTTGCCATGTCATCCATGGTGACTCATGCATGTGGGGATAACCACATGTGGAATATTATAGAAGGTATAAAACCATGCTTTAATTGATGGTTAATGAAGTAAAAAACCTACCACTATATGGTTATTAGGAAATTTTAAATACCGAGTTACAATGAGGAGAATATGTTCCATTCTATGTCTTTTAATTTGTTCCATAATTGAGAAAATAATCTAGGAGTGGGAAGTTAGAGAGTACAAACAAATGGGGATAAGAATATGTAGTATCCTTATAGGATATAAGTCTGAGGTAAATCCAACTAGAGATCCTCCTTCTTTGTATTTTCACATTTTTGTACTAGAGAAAAGAAAGCAAAGTGACCTCACCTTCTAGCCGAGTTTTCTCTCATATTCCCCCCCAAGGCTAAATCTTGATTTTTTGTGGATGGTGTCTGTGTATTGTTTTATTCTAAAAAATTCACATTTCATATATTTCATACATTTACAAATGAAAATATTCATTAAATATTCTCCAATCTAAAGGAATTCAACCTTCATAATAGATATTTCAATGTTTTATTAGATATGTTGTGACATATTGTTCTAGTATAATATCCATAGTATATTATAGATCATGTTGGAATTATAACATCTTTCTTTGGGTTATTTTGTGGAAATTTGTAGGAATCCAAGAATTGGTTTAAGATAAAATTTATAGAACCCTAGCCATGGTTAAAAATTTTGTTCACAATGGCCTTGAAGATCTAGCAAAAGAGAGATTTGCAATCTTGGAGGCATTGGTTTTTGACAACAATTGTAATATGATACTCCTTACGATAGCTCTAAATATAAATCTTGGATTTTTTATATAATTTATATGTTCTAAAAGATATTAGATCAAAATTGAAACTAGGAGGTCATGAGGACCCAAATAAGGAGTTGAGGAAGGAACCCAAGAAACAATAGCCATGTTCAAATCTCATTAAGCCTTCATAATCAATATTCAAGATAGAAGCGAAATTGGGCATAAATACATACCAAGGTGAGATTGATGCATTAAAATTGAATTGTTGGTTGCAACTACCAGTGGTTTATAATTTTCCATACTAAATTTAGAGGGTTATTCTTTAACCTATGGGAAATCCATAGTGATCCATTAGTAACTAGTTGGGAGGACCCAAACTCCATCATTGATTTCATACTATACCCTAACCTATATGTAGAGTACTGATGGATCTAGTGGCACTAATTTAAGCAAGAGCCGAGGAAAAGTGTACATGGATGCACCACTAAGTTTATAAATATGTCCATCATGATGGTTATCTCTCCTAAGTATCCATTTGTACTCCACAAGTATCTAGGGGGTTTACATAGCCATATAAAAATTCAATGATGATTTTCACGCCAAGAATAATGGACGAGGCATATGTGTAGGAACATTATCTAAAAGGCATGGGCAACAAGAAATGACAACCAAGTAGTTCCACACATAAAGAGATCCAAGAAGCTTAGAAGCATAAGAAGAAGTGTAAAGGGGGGAAGGATAAGAAGATAATATCCACTTCACTTCAATGCAAGGATCTTAGCAACCATTATAAACATTACATTATTGATGTTCATACTAAAAAAATATGTTGAAAAATCCATCGAAATTTGAACTTGTTGGGACCCAAATTCTTTTTGGAAAAGTATAGCATAGTAGGTTCGTGCAGCAGAAACAAGGAGCACAAAAAGGATAAGGTAGAGCACAAGAGAGGGATCACATAAGAAGAAGGAGCACAACAAAGGGTTGGTGTAGGAAGTAGGAGGGTAGTGTAGGGTTGGAAAAATGGATGGCATAACGAAAGCGGATTTCGTATAGTAGGAGGACATCGAAAAGTGGAATAAGAAGGTGCGTGCAGAGGATATCAATCATTAGGATTTTACAGGAGAAGGATTCGACCAAGGAGGTTCTGGCTAATGAGTGGCTAAAGATATTTTGAGATAGGTAGCACTACTAGATATTTTGGAAAACTACACCACACATGGGACAACTCAATAAGAACCAAGGGAAATATCTCAACGACCTATGGGACAACTAGGTCAAATGGGAAGGAAGGAGGGAGGATTCGCGAAGAACTCATGAAAATTATAAAATGGCCAATCCAAGACCAAGTGGGGGTTGGTTGTTGGTTATTGGTTGTTGTTTTTTGGTCCTTGGGTAAGGTTCGACTATTCAGAAGTGTTTTGTAAGCTAAGATAGAGTCAGTCTCTATACCATTGTTGGGTTAGTGTAATTTGAGAACCATGGTCGAGTATGCCACTACTCATTAGCGTTATTATAATATATGTTAGTTATGTAATATATGAGTGTTGTTATAGATTATTTTTTGTCCTATTTTAATGGTATCATAGGATGGTCAGAGAGCCTGGTAGTCTGATGCATGTAACTCTAAGTATTTTTTCCTCTTTTGCTAATATATATATGAACTGGTGTTGGAGGAATTATTGTGCTCTTTTGTGATTATACACTTTTGATGGAAAAACCTTGCATTCCTTTTCTTTATTACATATTTGGTTGGGTGGTTGGATGAATCTTATAACTAGATGAATGCTATATGTATTAAGTTAAGGTCTTACATGTTCTATGATGCTAGGCCATACTATCATTAAAGGCTTACAGTTCTGTTATTTAGTCCTAATGCTATTTTGATGATATGTTTCATCATGGTAGTCTATAGTAATGATTTGGTTCTATAAGGTCTTGTAGCGTTGTGGTTATTAAATCTGGCCAAGTAAGCACAAGTGTTGTTTTCTTGTTACATTCAGAAGTGTCTTCTGGTCGTATATGTCGATGAGGGTTGCATAACAATCACAAACCCATTAGTGTGTTTAAGTTTCACTAGGTTTTGTTACATTTCACATGGTAATAGTGGGTTTGCACAATAGATAAATGATCTAATGTATCACAATATGTTCATTGTGTAGTGGTAGTACGGTAATGTAGTATGCGTTGGTTAGGAACCACGCATCGTAACTACAAGGAAATCATGTCAGATTGTGGAAAATTGGTTCTAAAATTTACCCATTAAAATCTTGGGTGAGACTTCACTCACTTTGTAAGCATTACTGAAAGGGTTACTATGTCACAAAATCCTAGGTCTGTCAATATCTTGCACACCAACAAATGGTTTTATTATCAAGACTGGGATGGTTTCATGATGGGATTGTCTCTTAGGAATGTGGAAACAAAGGAATCATAACATAATAAGATCACCCATTGGCTTAGGTGAAAAGAGAATGAGTTTTCTATGAAAGAAATAGGAGACAAAAGTCAGAGTACAAAGAAATGGTTGCAGAAGTACATGTATACTGATTTTCATGATCTTTCATTTGCAGATTTTCCTAATATTTTGATAGAGTGGGTCCAAAGGTTGAAGGATAATAACCCCACACATTAGCATGATGGTCCATGGAGGTGGACACTGGAAGAGGTATGTCAGTTGGAAGTGGAAAGTAATAAGGCTTCACATGATTTTAATTTCTAGTTTGAGAGTATGTTATTAGAGATATGTTGTGGAGTTTGTAGTACAATCAACAATACCCTGTACTAAATCGAAGTGAGAGGTCCTCAAGGGGCTGAGAGGTAGATTTATAAGATCATTTCCATTTCCTATTAAAATTTTGTTGTATCGCCATGGTGTTTTTCGATTGGAATCTAATACCATGAGAGGCAAATTAGCCTGCACAAATGGGTAAGTGGAGGAGATCCAAGATATGGTCTAAGAAATGAAGGACGGAACGAAGGAAACCGATAGCAATAGAAGTTGTCGATGGGTGGTAGATTGCGCATAGAAAAAGAAGGGGAAATGATGGAGCAGGAGAGCTATGAGGATGGCACATTGAAGAGTGTTAGAAGATACATGGGATGATGCGGAAGGAGGTCGGTCAACATCGGTACCTGCCAGAAGAAGGAGCCTAGAGGGATGGTCTAGGAGAGGTCATCGTAGGATGTGAAGTAGTGCCAATAACTATAATTATGAAGGGAAATAGTTTGGTACACCACATACGAAGGCAGGAGAAACAGAATATTGAGCCCACACATCACAGAGGATTCAAAAGTGAAACAATAAGATTAGATCATCATCGTGGTTGAGTCCACTAGCCCCTGCACATCTCTAGAATAGGAGGTAAGCACTCAACGCACTAATTCAACTAGTTTAGGAGGCCATATTAGTTAAGTGGGAGGAAATAGTAGTAATGGTGGATTTGGACCAATTATAAGGGGAGACTTGCACACAAAAAAAAATAGATTAAGAGTGGTGCGCACATGAGCACACAGATTTATAGTAGTGCAATGAGTGTCGGAGGGAGTATTTCATCTGGGAGTACCATGCATACACTATGGTGGGTGAGGGATTTGAGTTTGCATGTTGTATCTTTCTAGACAATTCTAGATTGGGGAACTATGCCAAAGAATCTAAGGGTTTAATTGAATTGGATGACCAATGTATTGAACCTTTAACACCTGTAAAATATAAATATTTTTGACAAGCTCAAAGGGTTGATTTTCATTCATAATAGAATAAATCTTTAGGTTGAGTTTGAAAGAAGAAAATAATAAGATATGTGATAATCAAATGTCTATATTGAATATTTAGTTGATGCATGCAATTTTTTTTACCGTTGAACAATATATATTCAAGATATAGAGGAACTAACTTAAACATAATGTTTAGTTATTGAATCTCTTTAATGATTATAACTTTGCAACAGGATGTCAAGGCGATTGATACTCAATATAGCCTTACCCTAACTTCAATGTTACCTTGAACATATGGAGAAATAAATTATGGAAAACACAAATGAATAAATAGGGAAAACTCACATGGACATAAAAATTGTTAAGAATGAAGCCAAATTCCTTTGATTATATTAAGAAATATTTCAAAGTATTAAAAGTGTCACTGGATCATCACAAGGGTTCAACCTTTCCTTCTTTGAGTTACAAAATAATTATAGAGTGCAATTCAAAAAATATCTATATCTAATAAAATTTATTACAAAATGGAATATTATCCAACATTGATTTGGATATTACAAAAATAGAACATAAAAATAGCTTTTTTGAACTAATTTAAATAATCAACACACAATTCGTGGGTGTTATTTGATGACTGCTACTTCAAACTGAATTTTCTGCTTTCTGCTCTTGTTATCACTTTTTCTTCTCCTTTCCTTGCAACTGGTTACTAAATTTATGCATTTTGTTTCACTCGATGAGTTCAAGTAATTTATCCCATCTTTTATCATCTGGGATATAAAATTTTGTTACTTTTCTATATGCCTCATCAACTTCTGTGTATTTCTCAAAGGTTAACCTAGTAATGAACAAATGTTGAAATTCATGTTGGATTACAAAATCATATTCTAGGCCTTCAAGGAATGCTTTACCACTGATTATCCCTTTGACTTGAGAAAACTTGGTTATAGATGTTGTTATCCCGTAAAATTTGTGCTAGTAATTTTATAGTGGAATTAATTGGCCATTATAATATTGTAGAGTTGGAAGTGCTTTATAACGTAAAACATTAAACTTTCTATGAAATTTTTTAACCTGTGCTTCTAATTTTTGACATTTGTTTTCTAACTGTAACATTAAGTTCTTTTTTGTCAAAACTCTTCTTACTTCTAGGACTATATCAGTCCTATCTTCAATTCCAAATTCCTCTAGTTCTTCTTTTGTTTTAGAATTCAATACTTTGATTATTCTAGTTGCTTCCCCTTGCTTATGATCTTCTTTGATCTCTGTAATGGCTACCTTTGACCTCTACCCTAGCTCCTCATGTTCAAAAATGATTTCAATAGATGTCCAAATTTCAATCATGGTTGAATCTGTATCAATAATATTTTTTCTTTCACTTCTGATAATGATTGTGCAATTAATGATTCATTTTCATATATTTCCAATTTCTTGGTTAATCTAAAGTTTTTCTATACCTCGAACATATATGAATTATTGAATTTTATTTTCTTATCTTGGGTCTTCTCCAACTGAACTTTGAGTTTTTCAATCTCGATATCTTTAAATGATAGGTCTCCCATAGATTTTGATAGTTTCTCTATTGGATTCTGACCAGTTGACTCTGTTTCTACTTTAGATATTGTTGTTGTAGATATCCCTGCTCCAGTGTTAATTTGTAGTTCTCTTTCATTGATTGATTTCTCCATCTTTTCCTCTAGCTTTTGAATTTGTACATTTTGCTCCATAATCATTCGAAGCATATTTTATTTTTCCTTCTCTAACTGACCTACTTCTTATGCTTGGGGATGTTCAGATGTTGGTAATCTTAGATATTTCCTTAGTGTCTAAATGTTTGTATTTCTCGTTTTAATTATTTCCTGAGGTGCCTTCACATCTTTAGGATTCAATCCTAACTTTAAGACTAAATCTTCCAACCCCTTAATTTTGGTATCCTTAGCTAGAGAAGACATATTTTCTATCTTCAATTGAGAATGAATATTGTTCAGAGATGCTTATAGCTTAGAATATGTCATGGCAGAAATTGTCAAGGATGTGTATATCATTTTGTCCTACTTTATTGTGAAGATCATTTTGATTTATAGGATGTATTTGTTCAGTATCAAATGAAAACACAAAGGTTTTGTAATATTCAACACTCTTAGGTACAGGGACCTTTGGTTCCAAAAATGATAATTGGAATTGTCCTCTTTGACTATCTAAGGCAAAAAATAATCTAGTCTAAGTTACGGAAGACTGTTTCCAGAACTCTGCATATGTAGAAGTTTTCAGTGCCTCATTTTTCTTCTTCATCTCTAAGAATCTTGAAAAAATAATCTATTTCCTTGAAGAATAACGAGAAGAAGGAGAATCTATAATGGTTTATTCAATATTATGTAATGACAATGCAGATTCTCCTGAAAGTATGACTGTGGTAGGTTCTTCATAAGTTTGAAATTCTGAGGACTCTTCTTCAACATTTATGGTATTTCTTCTCTCGAACACTTTGAATGTTGGCTTCTATAATTATGATCCTGCTAGAGACATAATTTCTCTTTGTCTTTTCAATTCTTTTTCCGTCATCCTTGGAGTTTCCAATGTTGTTTGACTCGAAACTATCTCCTCAACTTCTTGCAGTGTGTTATCTTGCAATTCTTTTATGTTGGCAGATTTTACAATCTCAGGTTTTGAAATGTGCACATATGGTGCAGAATTTTGCCAAACTATAATTGATGATATTAATCCTAAAGGATCATATGACCAACTGAAGCTCAATCTAAACTTCATCTGGCTTAGCAAATCATTGCCTTCATTTTCGGCAGCTCTCGTGTTCACTATGAATGGGCCAACCTATGATTTTAGTTTAAATTGAACCTTTTATTTTATGGAAACAAAATGAACATCATCCATGTTCATCATCTGCCTAATATACTCCAGCGAAAAAATCCTCATGGGGAGGAATACTGGTAATTTGTAAGGTGGAAGCTCACAACCATAGATCCTAATCTATGTAACATTTTGGTATAAATACCAATCTCCAACTTTAGACTACTCACTCAAATGCAGAATCCTTTTGACGTTTGTTGGAACTCTGGGAACTACATCACTACTTAACAAACATATTTCCATATACAAAAATTTATTGACAAAAGAATTGAAAGAAATTTCTTCAGAATATTTCCTCATTGATGAGGTCCAATGAATCACTGACTGTGGGTTGCCTTCAACATCTAGTTTCTGTAAAGGAAACTTGATCCTTTCTGACTAATGATAAGAATAAGTAAATCAAAATGACTAGTGCTTGAATGACCCTTCAGCATTGAACTTCAATAGCCGATAGTTAATGGAATTTGACAAAAAATGGTTGTAATTGAACATGATTGAAGGATTTTTACTAGAATAAAACATTGATAAAAACCTAAAAATAACTTCATTAACCCACTGATCATTGGGATATCCTAACAAACAAGAGACTAAGGAAATAACCTGCCTACACATACCAAGGAACATTGTAAAGGGATAAGGTGGTTTTGTTCTTGGTAATTCTGAATTTTCTAGTAAAAAATATTCAAAGATATGCGCTCATTTTGAAAAAGGAAAGTTTTTGGTAAATATCCATTAGAGCATCAGTGGAAAAACGGTGAAGGGAGTCCTGAGAATTTAACTGGGGGTCCTGACAAATTGACTCAGAGATTATGTAGAAAAGAGTTTCATTATTCTGAGCAATTACAATTCTTTGACTAGGAAGATATCGGGCTCCACACTAGGTGACAAATTCTATAAAATGGTATGTTTGAGGGAAGAAAAACAGAGGTAGTAAGGATTCCCAAAAGGAAAATTCATCATTGGGATCTTCATATTTTTGAAATGCCTGATTTTGAAATTCATACAATTCAAATTCACAATAATTTTGAAATGGTGTCAATAAGGGGCAGCTCATCTAAATTAATCACTGTGGGAAATAGAGTATTGTATACAGACACTTTAAGTTTTCCTTTATGGCTGGCCATTTGGGAAAAATAAAATTACTGAGAAAAATTGTATAAATACCAGGAAAAAATGATGATTGCAGGTTTTTGTTCGATGTAATTTTCTTGTGATGTTGTTCTAGGAGTTCTAGTTGCAGGTAGAATAGAGAAAGGTTCTGATTTATTAGAGATAACAACTTTTATCAAGGCAATCGTAACGGTTTCTTTCTAGATTACCCGTTAATGTCGCGTAAGATTTAATGATTTTGAATGTTGGCGGGAGAATTAAATGGCATAAAAGTTGCTTGCTAAATTTAGTGGGAGGAATGGCCATGGCTAACCATAGTGTGAAGTTGGAAAAAGGTGAAAATGGAAGAAGTAGTGGCGAAAGGAAATGAGTGATTTTCCTAGGGGAGGGTGCTGGCAGTTTGTGGTTTCGAGCGGAGGGGTACCGCAATTCTGAAGATCTTTCCACATAGAAAAGTGAAGTCAATTGGAACCGCTTTGAAAAGCCCCCCAAACATGTATTCATGTATGAAGTTGTTTGGACAACTAAGTAGGTCTAGGATGAGGCCACAAAGATTGCATAGCTAGAATCCACATTTAGAGATCGCACGCTGATATGGTGCATGAAGTATAAGAGTGTGACACAAATTGAATAGAATAAGAATCTAGTGGACATTAAGAATGCATTTATTAGGGAATTTCAAAGGCCCATGTGAGAGTCCCATTGCATCACATAACTCAAGTATATTAAGCAAGCCAAAAATAATTGGTATGGAACTTTGACTAGTGGTTTATGGTGGTGAAGGATAGGCTGACGTTCAAAATTTAGGATGCATGACACAAAGAATGGTTTATTTTCAGACTACTTCCACATATAAGAATACCCCTCACACAACAAAGGATTGGTATGCAGATAGAGTCTTTTAGTGTTAGCATTGAAGTTCAAAGTCTCATCAGTAGGAGGAAGTGAGAGTAATGGTATGGCACAGTTGTAGTTCCAGCTGGTTGTGCTAGCCTCACAACTCCAAGACTTGTAGAAGGTGAAGGAAAAGTGGAAAGAAGTATGGTGTATCATTTTCCGGAAAGAGGGTCATCATAGCAACGAATGAAAAATATTGACTAATTATATGGAAACTAGCACAACAAACCCCCTTGCATAGGGTAGGGGAATGTAGTGTGAAATTTATAGGGTATGGGTCCATATACCCTCTAGTTTCCCGATGATGTAAAATTATGAGGCTAGAACGTGGAATTTTTTCTCCAAATTCTACAAGTCATTTAGGCATGACATACACCACTATCACACCCTTGAGCTAATGTGCGAACAAACTTTCAATTCCTTCATAGTGAAAGGGACTAAAGGGATGGAAGTCATGGAAAATGGGCTTAATCAGTCTGAGTATGCTCAAGGAGGACAATATAATTAGCAAGGTCGAGGAGATGGCATGGTGGCTACAGGACTTGGAGGTCCTGTTATGGGAAGAGGAGGATTTGGCCGAGGATAGAGTACTATAATATGTTATAACTATGGACAACAAGGACATTTGTCTTGTGATTGCACCAATGCATGTTTTACATGTATTTATTGCAAGTCTTAATACCATCCTATGGAAAATTTCCCTCAACTAATTACTAAGTGGTAGGGAACTAATGTCCAGATGATAGTTTTTGAGTCGTGCATAACTCAATAATGGGTTAGTACAATAACACGGGGAGGTACTAAGACTAGAGCTGAGATTGTGAAGTCTTGGGTACAACAACCTCAATGGGTAAGGAAATATGATGGACTACCTCCAAATTTCTAGTTGATTAAAGAGAAGACCACATGTAAGGAGGCTCAAAGGGAGATAGTTGTAGAAGAATGGGACACACTGGAGAGTAGGTGTGAAGTTTCTATGCCAAGGATATTTGATACTACTATAGTATAGGAGTAAAGGATCATAGTAGACCCAGTCCAGAGTCTACTATGGAGCTAATTCGAGTTAGTTAAATACCCTTTCTTTTTGTGTAAATAAGCATTTGTATTAACAAAGAGAAAAAATGTTACAAAACTTCTGCTGCTGCAGATTAGAGGGCTGCTTGACTACACACCTGGCTACTGAGAAATGCATTGGCAATTTAAAAGAGAACAGGCTCACCACGCAGGGCGGCCACACCGGTATCCATTCACAGAACAGGCTCACCACGCAGGGCGGCCGAGACTGTGTCCATTCACAAAACAGGCTCACCACGCAGGGCGACCGAGACTGTGTCCATTCACAAAATAGGCTCACCACGCAGGGCGGCCGAGAAGTATCAGCAAGATGACCAAAAAACCTGATACTTCTGTCTGAGAAAAATGCAGCATAACCATAAGAAGATAATAGAGTACAAGATAACAGGAACTGAGTACATAATGACCCAAGAGGGAGAATGTCCGAGACATCAAAAAGGGAACAATGGCAGCGACCATCAGTGGTGGGCTGACCCCTGTTTTGGCGGGTGGCCAGACCCCTGCTTCGGCAGGTTGCTTGGAGGGACGCCAGAGGTCTCCCCAGTAATACCCTCGGTGTTAGCCACGTTCCTCATGAGCTTGATGAGCACAGTAAGCTTTTTGTCGATGATGTCGGCTTGCTGGTCAAGCGAGGATAACTTGAACTCAATGCTTTCCACCACGCACATATGGTCGTGCTCCATGGCGTCCATCTGGCGTTTGAGCTTCTGCACTCGTTCGTCTTGCTCTTCCTGCGCTTCCAGGACCTTCACCAGCATAGTCTTCATTCTCCACGCCTCCGCTTGGGTTCTGACAAATTGGGTGGCCCGCGTAAAGGTGGTGCCTGGGTCCTGCAACCAATTCACCTCCCTCCCCAGCTGCTGGTCAGAAACCTGAGCTTCCTCCACTTTCACGCTACTTTCCAACTCGTCCAACTTTCGTTTGTTCCGCTGCGAGGTTCGAGTTTCATATATTTCTTGGGCCTGATGAAGATCCTTTATAGCCGCCTGGTTACGGCAGCTATCCCCTTTCATGGCGTAGGTGACTGCCACAGTGATAACCAGCGCTGTGTTGGCAGAGGGAAAGCGCTTCACCTTGCAATACGATAAAACAATGCTTTCCATAGCTGCCAGGGACGTAGTTAAATAACCGAAGGCCTGAAGATGGTTGGAGGGGGGAATTGGATGGGAGGGCCACTTGCCTGTCCTGTCATAATTATTGCAGTGAGGAGGAAGAATGGTGGGATCAGAGAATAATTGCTGGCGATTATTGCCACCGATCTCTCCCTCGTCCGCAGCTCGCCAGGTAAGCTGAGTCCTGCCTTGTTTACGGCGTCGAGGATCCAAGCAGATCATGGGGAGGTACAAATCTTTAGGTCTGCAACCACTGACGGATATGCCTTGTGCCGATTGTCCTTCGGCCTCATCCGTAATTAAGGTGGTGTGCTTAGTTAGCATGGTGTCTTGCCAGAAATCTAAGAACCGTTGCCGTTACGTCATCGCTTTCTGCCTGGGTGATGTCCTTACTGGCAAGTTGCATGCAGGTTCCCTTAAGGTCAGAACATGTGATGTCGTCCCACCAGTTGTCCCTCAGAGCATTGGGGTTCTCAATCCCAACGTTTGCTAGATGGTCCGCCACCGAGTTTCCTTTTCGTCTGATCGCCTGAAAGGTTAGACCTTTCATTTCACGAAGCAAATTGGCTATGTTTTCGGTTTCCTGAGCCAGGCGCCAATGCTTCGTGACCTTGCTTGCCGGAGTGCCATTGTAAATTCGCTTGGTCACTGTAATGGCCACTTCTGAGTCTCCCTCTATGACGACATTGGCAATCTGGTTTGTATGCAGAATTCGAAGTCCTTTTTCCAGCGCTGCGAATTCCATCTTGTTGTTGGTGGCTTCGCCCAAGGCTTGACTGTAGATATATAGGATTTCCCCTCTGTGGTTCCTGATGACCCCTCCAATACCAGCCGGACCGGGGTTGCCCCTGGAGGCCCCGTCGAAATTTAGCTTAAGAAAGCCTGTCGGGGGCATGTGCCATCCCTGCTGTTCATTTCGTGGCTCGAGCTTGCTACTTACAGTTGGAGAGATGTTCCCATTTTCCAACTTGAAACTAACCAAAATACGTTGGTCCCTGGGCGAAAGATTTGAGTCGAGCGACACAGTGCATTTGGCTGAGATTAATTCGTGGATGTTTGTGGATAAGGTAAGTTGCGAGAACTCGAAATTCCTCTGTTCATTTTGAAAAATTCTCCTGTTCCGTTCCTTCCAGATAGTCCACGTTATGAAGCCTGGGATTATTTTCCATATATTGTTTACTCTGTGATTGTTCGAAAAGTCGCCTGGCCACTGAGTAATTGTGTTCTGGATAGAATTTATGTCCCTGTTGGATTGTTGCATGATGTTTTCTAGCCACTTCCATATGCTGTTTTCCCAATTACAAGAGTTGAACATGTGATTTATAGTTTCTTCTGCCTTACGGCACATGGGAAAAATGGAAGGGCCTGAGAAGCCTTTTTTCCGAAGGTTATCCCATGTAAGGGTTTTTCCTCTCATGAGGAGCCAGAGGAATGTCTTGATTTTGGGCCAAAAAGGCTATCCCAGACCTTGGTACTCCAAGGCAAGGTTTCCCCTTGCTCATTCTGTTCCAATTGCATCCTGGCTTCTTTTAGGGTGTAGCTACCGTTCCCCCTCATTTCCCATCTGAGCTGATCCCTGACTGAAGAATATCATATTTTTCTTTTGTTGAGAGTGGATAGGAGGCTCTGAATTTGTGCATTATCTGCTATGAAGTTGATGGAGTTCGGGGGATTCCAGGTTCTCCACTCCTACTCGATGCTATCTGGGCTCCAATACTGATTAACTCTGTAGTTGCCTCCTGTCTGAACTTCTCTTTTGTAGTTTTCCAAATCTGGTGTTGCAAGGCTAGGAAGCTGCTGCCAAGCATCCTCCCAAAAGAACGTTGTTTCTCCATCGCGAATTTCCCAAAAAATATGATCTTGAATAATGTTTCGATTGCGTCTAGCTAGGTTCCATATGGGAGATCCTTCCGGAACTGCCTGAAGCCGGATAAGATCCTGCTCATTGCAATTGGGGGTGTATTTCTCCTTCCAATGTTTCGCCCAGGGAATGTGAGGTTCTTTAAGCCATCTCCACCATAGCTTGGCTCCACAGGTAATATTGGAGGTCAGGGGATCAATTAAATTGAGGCCACCTAGAGATTTTGATTTGCACAGCGTATTCCAGGCTACTAAGGCCCATTTGTTTTTTTCTGCATTGCCTTTCCATAAGAATGATCTTTGGATTGTTCTGATCCTGTGTAGAATGCCTTGAGGGGCAGGCAGGATGGAAAGCATGTAATGAGGTATGGCTTGCAAGATGGCCTTGGTTAGGACTAGTCTACCCGCAAAGTTTAGGGCTCTGTGCGTCCAGTGCCTGCATTTGTTTTCCAGCTTGGCTAGAGTGCTTTCCCAATGATGCTTTTGCCAGGGTTTGGATGTGAGTGGAGCACCTAGGTATTTAGAGGGCAGATTACCCCATTTAAATCCTAGAATGCTTGAGAGATGCTTCTGAATTGCAAGGTGAGTATTGAAGAAAAAAATCTTAGATTTAGCATGATTGATTTCCATGCCTGATGCTTTGCTGAATAGTTTTAGGATGGATTTAAAGGCCAGTGCTTCTTTGACCATGGGGGTGCCATACAGCAGGGTATCATCCACGAACTGTTGGTGAGTTGTGGCTGGAAGAGATTGAAGAGGATGGAGACCCCTGAGATTGCCTTCTTCTTTTGCTTTGTGGATGAGACGGCTTAGGCCTTCCATGAGGATCACAAAAAGGAAGGGGGAGAGAGGGTCTCCCTGCCTGATGCCTCTGGAAGGGATGAAGGTTTCTGAGGGTGAACCATTGATGAGAATGGAGAAGGAGGATGACTTGATTAGAGCTAATATCCAATTGATCCATTGTTGATGAAAGCTGAAAGCTATAAGAACAACTTCCAAGTACTTCCAATTTACCTTGTCAAATGCCTTGGAGAGATCCAGTTGCATAAGCATCCAAGCTTTTTTCCTGGTGTGAAGAGTGTGCACCATTTCTTGTGCTAAGAGGATATTGTCTTGAATTTGTCGACCTTCTACGTATCCAGAATGTTCTTCTGAAATGAGATTAGGCAGGATGGGCTTGAGCCTGTTTGCTATGACCTTAGAGATGATCTTGTAGATCACATTGCAGAGTGCAATAGGTCTGAACTTCTCAGGGGTATGAGAATTCTCCTCCTTTGGGATTAATGCCAAGAAGGTGGAGTTGAGCGATTTGAGAATGGTGCCCAAGTGTCTTGAGTCTTCAATCACTTCCCAGATTTCTGATTTAATGGTTGGCCAACAAGCTTTGTAGAAGTTGATGGTAAAGCCATCTGGGCCAGGGGCTTTATCATTAGGCATGCTCTTTACGGCCTCCTCCACTTCCTCCATTGATATTTCTTTGAGGAGGGAAAGATTTTGATCATTTGTTACCACTTTGGGGATGGATTGCGTTAAAGTGTTAATTGCTTCTGCTCTATCTACATGTGTTTCCTGGGCAATGTGTTTGAAATGCTCTGTGAGGAGAGAGGAGATTTCCCTGTGATTGTGAAGAGTATCGCCCGCTTCGTTTTTAAGATTGAGAATTTTGTTTGCACTTTTGTAATCAAGGGTGGACCTGTGGAAGAATTTTGTGTTTTACTCGCCCTCTTTAAGCCATTGCACTCTGGATTTCTGTTTCCAAAGTGTTTCTTCTTGTAGGCTTCGGTGTTGCCATTGGGTCATTAGTTCTTTTTCCAGCTCCTTTGATTCCTCAGTGATGTTGCCAGAGGTCCAACTTTTATGTATGTCCTCGAGCTTGCCTTCTAGAATGGATTTTTCCTTAAAAATGTTGCCAAATTCCGTGATGTTCCAGTGCTTGATTTTGCTTTTAATATGCTTGAGTTTGCTTTGGAGTTTGAACATTTTGGTTCCTTGGACATTAAGTGGTTCCTGCCACCACTTCTCTAGCAGTTTAACAAAATTAGGGTACTGTAACCAGAATTTTTCAAAGTGGAATGGCTTGTTTCTCGGGGCGCCCAGGAAGGCAGCCTCTAGAGAGATGGGCCAGTGATCCGAACCCCAACTAGGGAGAATGTCAGAGTTGATAGTGGTGCCCTCTAGAACGATACTCTCTGAGATGAGGAACCTATCCAGGCGGGAGGCAATAAGATTCTCTCCACCCCTTCTGTTGTTCCAAGTGAAGGAGCAGGAGGGAGGCTGCACATCCACCAGTTTTGCAATTTCAATGAAATCGGCAAAGGCCCCTGCGTCCCTGTTGAGCTTTCTTAACCCTCCCTTCTTCTCCAGGAGGGTGGTTATCATGTTGAAGTCTCCGCCCATGATGATTTTTGAGGCATGATGTCGAGATTGCAGACTTCTGAGAGAGTTGAGGAAGTGGAATTTTTCTTCTAGTCTTTGAGGGCCATACACATTAACACAGAGATAAGTTTTAGAGTTACCTGTGATTTGAATCTCCATTGCTATGTAGGCATGGGTGGCTTCTGAGGCAAGGACACTGATTGCTCTTGTGTCCCAAAAGGTGGTGATACCTCCTTCCCATCCTTGACTAGCAACTTCAATGAAGTCGAGAGGCTTACCTAATTTTTGACTGATGCTTTTCATGAGAGAGGTAGTGCATTTTGTTTCTTGAATGAACATAATGTCCGGCTTTTCTGTTTGGAACTCCCTGATGAGAAGTATTTGTTTTGCTTGGATGTTGAGCCCTCTTGCATTCCATGAAATTATTTTCATTGGTAACCAGGTTTAAAAATGGTAGGACGGGAAGGCTTCTAGAGCCTTCATTTTGCCTAAGTTCAGCATTAAAATCCCTAAGTCATGAAGAACCTCTCCATTTGTCCTCCTTCCCCTTTTCTTTTTTGGTTTGAAGCCAGTTGGGTTGAGGGAGATGTTTTTGGAGTGGTTACCTGTTCCTGTTGCTATTCCCAGTCTCCTGTTTTGCCTGGCCAATTTGGCCCTTTGTCTTGCAATGAAGAGATCGCTAATCTTTTTTAGTTCTTCTTCTGGAACATTTTCAATGCCTTGCGCCTTCCAGTTTTCCTCTAGAGTTGGTAGGTTTACACCTGCTTTTTCCAGAGCTTCGTTTAGCTCCAGTTCGTCATTGCCCCCGTCATTGTTTAACATCTCCGTATCTTCATCTTGGGTGCTTTCCTGTTCTTGTCTATTGTCTTTGGGACTGTGGGGGTTTTCACCCTATTCTTTCCTGTTGTTTTCTGGCTGGTTCTCTGGCCCCTCTGTGTCCCTTTCATCCGCCCTTATCTCTTCTGTGTCTGTGTCTATTTCCAGAACCCTGAAGGGGTTGAGGATGCTGCTTGGGATGGCCCCTATTCTATTTGGTCTTCTTCTATTAGCTCTTTGCCTGGTTTTTGGTTTGGTGAATATCTCTTTATTCTGCACCTCGGGCAAGGGTTTGCTTGCTTCTTCTGATCTATTAAGAGGGCAATCTCTTAATAGATGCCCGTGTTCGTGACATTTTCTGCAGCGAAATGGGATTTGTTCGTAGTAAATGGCCTGGAAATAGTCTTCGTCATGAAACTCCAGCCAAATACCTTCATGCAGGGCTCTAGATATGTCCAGTTCCACACAAATTCTGGCACAGGAAGTGTATCTACGTTGAATAGTTGCTTCAGAAGCTTTGACAAAGGTGCCCAGCTTGTCTCCTATTTGCTTGAGAGTTTCTAAACCCCAATAATCTATGGGGAGGGAGAAAAGTCGGATCCATACGGGAACTTGAGTGAAGGTCTCATTTTCAGGGAGGAAGTTGGGTTTCCAAGGTCTCATATAGAGACCCGCAGATGCAAAAAAATATGGACCTCCGTCGAACACCCTATCTTTATCTTCTAGGTTTGTAAAGACAACAGTAAAAAAACCTTTAGCTCCTAGGTGTAAATTAATGTCACCTTTGGGTCTCCAGTGCTGTTTGATCCATTGGCATAGGGCTCGCTCTGTTGGCCACAGCCCCATAAATTTACATATGACCGCATGCTCCGACATGTGCTCCCTGTGAGCTTGAATCTTCGAGTCTGTATAGACCACTCTGAGTGCCTCGTTCTTTTTTGGCTTGCAGGCTCCCTGGGGGGCGTTGTTTGTACCAGAGGTGATGGGTGATTCCCTGTCTTTTCCTTCTCGTGTTTTCCCTTGCTTCTCTTTCTCGTTTTCATCAGTTGCCTGGGTCTGCTTTGAGCCCTTAGTTTGACGATTCGCAGCAGCCCCAAGGGTGTTTTTTTCTGTTTCCTTATCCTTCTGTTTGGAACCCCCTCCATGGTCCACTGACATTTTCTGCTCCTTGTCTTTTCTGGAGCTGCCTGGGTTTCTGCTTTCTCCGTGACCCGTGATTTTTAACCCTTCTTTTCTTGTCTGCTTGTGCACTACAATATTCTTGAAAGATGGGGTCCCTGTGGACCCCCTGCTGAGCATTTTTCAGGTCAGACCTTGTCCCCTGCAGTGGAGATCAGCCAGTCTGATGAACTGCACTGCCAGAGCTGACTCTGGAATGGCAGGGCGGGGCGTTAAACCCTAGAGCAGAGTTTGCAGCCGAATTTCGCTAGAGCTCTCTCCTCAACAAGTTTTTTTTTTTAGTTAAATACCCTTAGGTGGTGGACATTTTTAGAATATTAGTAGAAAATGCACTGGGACAATAGAGGAGACTATTACGCAACCTTCACCGAGGGTTGTGAATCAAGTTGTTTGCAAAAATAGAACCAAAAAATAATTTTAGTTTTGTCCATAGATTAGTGAGTAAGAGATGGATAATATTATCATAGATTTTGGATAGGATGTAAATATCTTACCAAAAATTATCTGGGAAATTATAAGGAGATCAAAGCTGATGTAGTCTCCAATTCAGCTCAGATTGGCCACTCAACATTGGATTTTTCTGATCGTACAATTGTCATGGATGTTTATGGGGATTGATCGGGTTCCAAGCATAACTGGTTTTGAGGTCACCAAAATCATAGATGATACAGATCCCTATACATATCTTCTAGGGATCAACTAGGCCTTCAATAACTAGGTAATCATCAACTTAAAAAAAACATAGATGATTTTTAAAGGAGGAGATATTCGGGTCGTTACACAATTGGAGCTGCAGGAAGGGAATCACTATGTACATCCTATAAAGGGTGAGATTTTCCAAGATGATCTAGATAATATTTATAATGTTACAACCCAAATATATGATTATGTTGGCCAGACAACTAATGGAGTGCTGAGTTGGTGCAACATCGAGTCTTGTGCATATGAATAAGAGGAGGCTTGAGAGAATTAGAAAAATCAGTTGCATAAGTTCAATACAAGGTGATGTGCCAATATTACAAGGATGGTGTGTTGGATCGGGACTGAGGCAAAAAACCCACCTCATTTTGATAGGTTTTCAAAGTTAAATATTTTTGTATGGGAATATGAGGAGAAGGTACTAGATTGCCAGAGAATTCTTGTGTTGGGCATTGCAATACATGCTACAACAAGTAGGTGGTTAGTTGTGTATGGGGAATGGGTCGCAAAGTGGTGACAATGTAAAGAATTATTGAAATTTAGGTTTGGATCAAACTCTAGGGTCCTCAGAGAAAAAAACTCTGGAATAGAGTGCCCTAGAAATCACTTCAAGTGGTTCATTGCATTTTGGAAAAAGGGAGGATTAATTCAGCAAGAGTGGGAACACTACTTTCTTCATATCTTGGATATTGTTTTGGAAAATTGGTATATTGAGTTAGACATGCATAGAGAAACTTGGGATTGGGATGAGTTCATGCAAAATTTCAGGGAAACCTTTAACTTTCAAGAAGTTGAACCTACACTGGGGGAGGATTTGAAGGTGTTGCGATAGAAAATATTTACAGAGGATGATTGAGTCCTAATCAGGGATGGACCATTATGCGACGGACTACAACACTCAAAAAAGATACAAGATTTTTTGGAATGTTACAATGTGGTAGGAAAGGGAGGATATGATGAGGAAGATCCTCAGAATATCCAGATTCTGGATGTGGAAGGTGAGTGCGTAGTGACACGAATTCCCTTACAGTCTAAAGAATATGCACAACCGATCAAAATAAAGAAGATTAATATTGGAACCAAGGAATAATCTAAGATGCCTTGCCTCATAAATTATTGGGATACAAATACTGTTGCAAAGGTTGTAGACTTTATTGGCAAGTACTAGGATTTGTTCCCCAATAGTTTTAAAGAGATGAAGGGGATTGTGGGGACATTGGGAGAAATGGACATCCCCTCAAGCGAAAGTTGAATCCAATCAAGCAAAGGCCTTATAATTTGAATCCCATTGATAAGGAAAAGTCAATAAGGATTTGGAGGAGATGTTGAAGGAACCATTGAGTCAATGGATGAATCATAATGGGTGAGTTTGATGGTAGTCCAAAATACGAAAACGAGGACAATCAAATTTTTTGTGGATCTGCAAAAGTTAAATGATGCATGTGCGCATGATCCCTTCCATACCCCAGTCATAGATGATATTTTGGAGAATATAGGGGAAATGAGGCATACTCTTTCACAGATGGATTTTCATGGCATCACCAGGTGAAAATTTCTAAAGAGGTTTGACATAAAACTACGTTCGTGACAAAGTGGTAACGAAATTTAAGGAGTACATGGATAATCTTTTAGAATTTTATTTAGATGACTAGATAATTCTCGGTTATTGAAGAATCATATTGAAGAGTTGCAACTGATGTTAGTCAGGTGTAGGAAATTGTAGATTTCTCTAAATATCTAGAAATGTATATTTTGTGCTCCTTTTGGTATCCTAATGGGACATGTCATATGTAAGCAAGGGTTACTGGTAAACCAAAAAAAAATCTTCGTCATTGTGTATTTGCCACCACCTACTATAGTGTGATAGTCAAGAACTGCCTTAGGCCACACAAGATAATATCGAAAATTTATATAGGGATATGAAAATATCACAATGCCCATGGAGAGATTATGAAAGTAAGGATTAGAGTTTCAATGGACTGAGGAGTGTTAGTGAGCCTTGGATATGTTGAAGGAGAAGACGGTTTCAACACCTATTTTAGTCTTACTGGATTGGACGAAGGAGTTCCATGTGCACATTGATGCTTCTTCAATCACGTTAGGAGTGATTTTGGATCAACTAGGAGAAGGAGAGGTCGACCACTTGCTGACGGTGCTAGACCCAGCAACATTCAAGGGATCCCCCTGGTATAAATTCCCAACTAGACCTCACATTGTTTGGTGTGGGAGTTCCATCTGGTACGATGGCCTGGTTGCCATTATCTTAAAGATTTGCCTCAACTTTTACTTGTCATCACATAAGTGTGGTCTACTTTATCTTTTGAGAAGTGAGGTTTGTGTGCCTGGTGATTATAAGTGTCACTTGTGTCAATGGTTCTTTCACCATAGAGGGATAGGGTGGGAGTGAGTCCCAAGTTGGTTGGGAGAAGTCCCAACTCTACTAGGAACACACAACACAACAAGATGTGCACAGTTTTTGGTGGAACAGTCCACACAAATGCGGATGTCACAACACACAAGGAAATATAGCACAATAACACTCAGTGGATTAGTCTACGCGAGTGCAATGATTGTTACATCAAATTTTATGTGAAAGGTATGCCTGATGTCCGGGAGAGTAGTCAACACAGGCGAGACAATATTAACCACATATACAACACATTTTCATTAACATATATGTATTACAAAAAGTGAATTATTTCAAGTTTTAAACACAGGTTAAATAAGCATGCATTACATGTGTTCCATATTAGTCTTAAAACAATTACAATACATGTGTGAAAATGTGTTGGCCTATTATTAGGATTCTGAATTAAGAGAAAGTTCCAAGACACATCGTTACACCATACATCACTAACCCCATGTGAGGGTCATTGGATCCTCTACTTACTCCTCAAAGAAAAGATTACAAACTCTCAAGGCTAGCTGGGAGGAGATGAGATGAAAAAGTCCTTTGCATGTACAAATGAAGGGGTATTTATAGCCAATGGTGAAATTGACCCTTTTGGTTGTTCGACTACCCTCGTGACTATTTGACTTTCTTGAATTTTTGACTTTACAGGACTCTTCATACAACAAGTAGGTCTCTTGGACTTCCACGTTACATTACATTGATTGACAATATGGCCCACATTAGAGATGTGGAAAACATGAATCATGACAAGACTCAACATGACAATGCTGGTACATTCATGTTGTTCCTGGTGTGCATGTCGAGCTATAATGTTGTTGGTGATGGATGTCCTCATGGTGTGTCATAGATTCACCTCCGCATCGCAACATGCGCGGAGTCTTCGATGGTCATTGGCTTTACTTGATGTTGTGTCAACACATTGCTCCTTGCTTGTATGTTGGAAGGCTTGATAGGTTTGTTCGTTCACGAAAAGTGCATGTCTACCCATCTGCCCATCTATGAACACATATTGCATGTTTTCTCTTTTGTCCATCCGTGAACATATCTATGCATGATCATCTGTTCACAAGCACATGTCTTTGCATGCATCATTTGTTTGTTCATTGGTGAACATGTCCTTCTGCATGTGCTCCCTTCGTTCATCCCATCCGTCTTTGTGCCATGTTTGCTTGTGTACCTGTATCTGAAATCACTCATGACGACACGATATGAAATTTAAAAACCTCTTAGTCTACCATGATGCATGATTGTTTCAAATGCAGGTGGCATGGAGAGGTGACAAGGTTGCGAGGTGGGATGGAGGCTCTGGGAACTACTGATGAAAATTGTGCAGGAGTCACTAGGTGATGAACATGAGAAATTCGAATAGACAATGATTGTTTGTGGGGTCTAGCTTAGCTAGAGGGAAAAACTGTGAAATTTTTTAAAGGAATAGTCCAGGCTACAGGAAGGCTGGGTAGGAAAAATCTGCACAGTTTCTAGAATGAGTGGGAAGCAAGAGCTTGGCAGCCAAAATTGCACAATTCCTGAGGGGAACTAGCAGTCAGTTGTTGGGTCAGTGGCAACAAAAACTATGCAATTCCTGAGGGGAACTGTTAGTCAGCTGTGAGGAGCTACTGGTGGGAAAAAGTATATTGATGCTGGGAGGCTAGCTTGTGGGTCACCATCGTAGAGTTTCTAAGTTGAGCAAACTGTTGGGTAGCAGAGGTTTTTCTCACGAAAACTACACAATTTTCTGAGGGAGACACAGACAGGAACTGGGTGTCTATTTGGCTTATCTGCGCAATTTTTTTAGTCGGCAGAGAGGGCAAGGTATGCATCCTCTGTGCAATTTTTAAGGGGATTCAATCCTGAGGTGGCTATCGGGTCAAACTCTTTAGTTAACTAGCATGAAGTTTGATTGATTTGCTTGCAAACATCACAACTTGAAATGGCTTGCTTGGTTCTTCTACTCTGTTCTGGGTGACAATCGATTGAGTTGATGGTGGGGTGATGGCCTACCTGATAGAGGGGAATCCATTCGTCAGAACTTCAATAAAGTGACTAAGTGTGTGAACGAGCAAAAGATGCATACGTGATCTTGCAAACACACACTTACATGACTAGATGGTGAGACGACTCAAAACATCTAGACACGCATGCTCAACATGACTGACTGATGGTGTAAGCGACGAGTACGACACTTGTGATTGATGGTTAGTCAACCATGACAATGATTGTGCAACAATGTATGTGAATCCATGTGTGAGTGCGACAGATGTTTACATAGCGAACTCAACAAGTACACATGAAGTGAAGACCTTGAGCATGACCAGAACATTGTCGCAAGCATGACATTGACATCAACATGAAAAATCTTGGGTGAGATGGTTAAGCAAGGTGGGTGCGAGGACTCACATGAGCTCATGGAGTGAACTTGAGCGTGTGCAATCATCAAGTGAAACTCTAAAAGGAGGCTCCAAATTTGGATGCAGGCCAAAATTTTGGAGCGTGGTTATAACCACTACAACACTTGGTGACACACTGGTAGAACTCCAACTTATCTATTTTGGTTCATTGATAGCATCGAGCCTTGGTCTTTTGAGGAGTATTGAATCACTGTGCAAGTTAATTTGGCTTCCCCACTTACCCCATCAACATACATGGTTCACCTTTTTCCAACTCAGTCAGACACAATCAAAAGTTCAACTTGATCACAATGTTTCGAATTTGGGAAGGGTAGCTTAGCTCGTGAGTTGAAGATTTTCAAAGTATAGGTTTTCATCAATGGTGTTGCTCCGCTACTAGCAGGCCTAGACAATACCCCGATGGAGTCATGTAGGAACACATGCATTGCTCCACTGCCAGCGCGCCTGGTTAGTACCCCATTGGAGTTGCATGTTTCACCTCTCTGCACAGGAATCCTTTCTCTTCTTTTGCCTTTGTATTTTTTCAAGAGGATTGTGCATAGGCACTTATTTATTTTTCGGGTAGAATAGGGATTCCGACTTATTGAGAGTAGAAGAGGTTGTTCCTTCAGAGAAGCATGTAAGACCTCTAACATAGGTTTACTCGTTTAGGTTTTCCCCTTCTGCGTTCCTACTAGTTGGATGAGCTTGAACACACAAATTAGAAGGCTCAGTGCAGGCATGGGGCTTCCAAGTGTGGACACAGGTTCATGGTTGGACCAAAAATTCCCTCGCATGCGGCTCGTATTTCCCGTCAAGACTTCATCAGACGAAGGTTATAAACAAGCACAAAGAAGATAGATACAAGACTAGCTAAGTGCTGTAGTGTCACAATTTTCTTCAAACCTCAGCCACATACTCTATTCAAAATCCAAAATGTAGTAGTTGGCAGCCCTTATTTTTGGAAACAAAAATAGTAAGGTATAAAGCAAACAAAACAAATTTAAACAAAAATAGTAAGCAGAACAAACCAAATAAGAACAAAGATAGTAAGCAAGGCAAACAAAACAAAAAAAAACAAGAAACAAGAAAACTATGTACATGGCATGTGGCACGACCCAGCCTACTAGAAATAATGCTTGAGATCTTGGCCATTGACAGGAAAGTTGTTAACCCTCTCATCAAGTGATTGCAGATGGAACGTGTGTGGGCCAAGCTTCTCCTAGATAGTCTACGGGCCAATCCACAGGGACTAGAACTTCATATGTTTGCTTTTGTCCTCATGGAACTTATCCCATTTCAGAACCAACTCACCAACACCGATGTTAGTTTTCCTTGCGGAAGAATGGCTTCTTTACCATAGACTAGGAAGTATGGCAAGGTATTCAGAGAGGGTTTGGGTGTTACACAGTCAGCCTGTCAGCACCTAAATCCACCTTAGGCTGAAAGAAGGCAAAATTTAGGGTAACCACAAACCACACTCAGTCTAGTAGCTAGCCCTACCAGGACAGGAGAGGGCTCTCTCCGAGTCACACTCAGTGAACAGATAAATGAAAAGGTTTGAGATGACTTCTAGTGAACTATTTATCTTAGGCTAGTAAGTGAATATGGATACAAGAAGTGATTTTTATGAATGACTGTGTTTCTGGGATGGTATGGGACCAATGGACCTCAATAAAACATAGAATTTAATACAAAGGCAGAGATTACTTCGTGAGGCAAGATAGGCGGAGAGTCCAGCAATTTAGTTTGAAAGCAATGCAAAATGGAGAGATTTCTTAGGAGGATGAAAATGGCATGGGCAACATGAATCCTTTTCAACAGAAGAAGAACACTGAACATGAAATTTTCCCACAGGCAGAGCAATAAAATTGAATTCTACCTTATCTAACTCAGAAAATTTCACTGGAAATGAATATGAAATGAACTATGAAACATAACCAGATACATATGAAACATAAGAGACACATTTTCTACACTCACAACCACATGAATCTCATGAAACAGAGCCGATGCCTTTCATTAATCCTCTGTAAAAAATATACAATGAAGAAATAGAATTTCTTTCCCACAGTCTCCCAGAAGTTACAAGCCAACCAACCCTTTGCAAATAGTTTGCATACAATATATAGAATGTTCCATGAAGATATAGAACGCCCAAGGGTTGGGGATTTACTCAAATGATTAAAAAATGAAGGTGAAGAGCCAAACATCAGCTACAGGTGCAGCGCCACAAACATGCAAATGGCTTGGGTGACCCTTTGCCTTCCATTTGCCACTTGGATAGATGCCCATCTAGAGTGAAAATACTTTAAATGCCACCTTTGGTGTCGAAAAAGTGAAGTGTAGATGAGAGGGCTCACTTATGAAAAGTCGCGAATCGAAATTTCACGAAACATAGGCAAATTGGGCCTTTTTTCCTATATGCACCGCGCCATTTTCTGTATGCACCGTGCCACTTTGAGGCCAGTTTTGAGGCAATTGTAGGAGTCCAAAATGTGCCCAAGTATGTTTGTTGGAAATCCTATCATGTCTACTTTCCAACCTAAGTGGAATGTTTTAATTTAGAGCTAATTTGCCCCTCCAAATATTCATTCTCCCAAGATTGCTTCCTGTGTGTCAAAATAGGGGCAGTGAGGTCATGGTTTGGGTGTTTTTGACCTCCTGGAGACTCAAATCATGCCCAAATTTCTTTCCTGAGTGCCAGTAGTCGTGAGTTTCCATGCTGAATCCAAAAATGCAAACCATTTCTCATTTTGAGCTCCCAATCCTACAGTGCCACGGCGCATATAGAGAAAAAACTTGTGTTTGTGCCAAAAAATTTCCATGTGACCAACATTGTCCCAAATTTCTTGAAATTTGGGTTGGAGGTTCTCTAAGAGGCACTATGGTGGGCCACAAAAGCTTCAGCCAATATTTGAAGCTGATCTTTCTCTTTTGCCTCTTTTTTTGCTCTACTCAATTTGGCCTTCAAGCTCCTTATTGGGCCTTTGCACTCATGTTCCATGCCATGTAATGACAAGCCATCCTCCTCAGTATGGTTTTGTCTCTGTTGACCTTCTCCAATAGTCTCTCCAGGTGGACTTTGATCCACTCTAGCCATGACTCATGGTCGTTGTTGATCTCTTGCTCCAAGGTAGTGAGCTCGATCCTCCTTTGTTGGGCAGCTTATGAATTCTCACGGATGCTTTGTAGCTCCATGATTGCCTGCTGGTCCTCAAGCTGCTTGCTCCTCTGCTCTAGATACTTGATGATCCATCTGGCCCTCTCCACATTGAGTATCAAGTCTTGGATCTCCATGTCCTGCTCCTGAATGGTCATCCTAAGTTGGGCATTCTCCACCTCTGCCTCATCATCCTAAATGAGGATGACATCGGTCTCCTGTTCACCTAATGGCCCCTCATCATGCATGGGCTTCTTTCCCTTGTCTAGAACCTGTGTTTTTGATGCCGAAAGTGAGGCCCCTTCCACACTGGGTGGAGATAACACTTGCTTTGCTGCTGCAAACAAGTGCCTACTGCCTCTCTGATATGTAACAAAAACTGGCATGGTAGTGGTCTCATGATGCTCATACTGATGAGAAGGACCACCAACCTCCTGCTCTAGCTCTGATAGTACCTGTGATGTGCTGAAAAAGTCACGGGTGATGAAATCCTCCCAAGAAATTCCCTGCAATCCCAACTAATGATCTACCGAAATCTGGATAAGAGCAAATTGATACACATTGTTAAGCTGCTGCTGAGAGGTTTTATGCAGCATGAAGGTGTTCATCCACTCTATGTTCCTGCATATGAAAAATGGGAGGTTCATCATCCTCACCCTGGTGAAGTGCATGAGCAACAGGATATGATAGGCATATAGTCGAGAGAACCTCCCCTCACAGCTAAAGTATTTCATGATCAATCTCATGAGTGGAGCATAGTCATCTTTCAAGTATCTGAAGGGAAAGACTCTTGTGAGCTAACTCAAGAATCTGGCCTTGATGTAAGGCTCATAGTGTTGCCTATCCACCTTCTTCTTCTTATGCCACTGTTCTCCAACATTTGGTATGCTGTTGCCACTGACATAGTTTCGGGTGTCAATGTGAAAGTGACCCCGGCCAAGATAGACTAACCTCCATGTAGATGAAGCACAAATAGACAGGCCAATTCATGATGAACTCTAACATTTGCCACCCTTTGAAAAATTTCAAAAAATGCTAGGTGCTGGAAACATGACATGGCAAGAGGGCATTCTTGTAATTCAGTGAGGGTAGTGGGTTCATCCCTGACATGTTTTCCACTCTTGTGATGTCTTTTGGGAGCATTCTCTTCTGAGGATGAGTCACTTTGTGTCTCCATCTCATACTCTGACGAATGTTGTGATGTCATGACTGCAGTGTGTACTATGATTAGGCTACCCTTTGATGATGATGTGAGGCTGGGTGCCTTTGTGATATCTTTCAATTTGATAAGCTTCACAAAAATTTGGAGGTGATTTGGCCTTGTTTCGGCCCTTGGTATGTGTGCACCATGTGCAAAACCCAGTGCGCCGTGCCCTGGGTATGCACTGCGCTTGTGGAAAGTTTGAACTACAGGAAGGCTCTGTGTGCGTCGCGCCCTGTGTGTGCGCCGCGCCCCTGAGTATGTGCACCACGCTCCTTGAAACCGCCTCCAACTCCCTCAAACACTCACAATGCACACTCACACCCTTTGCAACATTTCTCCAAGGCTTGGATTAGCACAATGCCTTTGATTTTGGTGAAAACTTGCATATATAGCTTTGGAAGTGATGGGTTAAATTTTTGCCTCCTCAAAAACCCATTTTTCTAATGTTGTGTTTTGACACTTTTTCACAGACTTTAAAACACACTGATTTTCACTTTCCCTTTGAAATTTTAGCTCAAATGATGAAATTTTCGACACTCTTTGCAGGGATTGCACGACAGCACTTTTGGCCACTGAAACCATGACTACTTCTGAAGAAATCAACTGACGACTGTTTTGAAAATTTTGTCATAAATGACACTGTTTGACTTTTCTTCAAAACAGAGTTTTGAAGAAGAGTCGAAGTCTATCCACATGACGATGAAGCTCTCTGAAGTCCATGAAGCCTCACTCTAGCCTGCATGGCTTTACTGGACATGTTCAAAGACCAAATTGATGAATTCCTAGACCTAAACATCAAAAATGACTTTTTTCCTTTAAAGGACCAGACCTTGACTATCATGGAATTTGATGACTATTGACAAAAGACTCGAGCCAACAGGAGCCAGACATGAGGGGGAATGATTACCATGACCTTCTCCATCAGATTATGGAATGCCCCTAGTGGAATGCAGCTGGGTGAATGGAGCGGGACCTAAAACTGAAATGCATAAAGAGTTTTGATCTCTGACGGAGGACTGACCAGACCGACTCTAACAATGGCTCTAATGGGGGATGGTAGCTCCTTGGAGGTGCCAAGAATAGCAGATATCTGGAAGAGCTAGATAGTGCCTTCGTCCATTGGGCTATGGATTCATCATTTTGACAAATAATACAGGACTCTGACTCATTTATGAAACTGAAATGACAAAAAAAAACTGACTCAAACTTGACATTGAAATGACTTAAAGGCTAGCTTGACCAACTCTAACAAAACTGAAATAAAGTGGTATTTACAGTGACAGTGGAAGCAGTGTTAATAACTTAGAAATGGTACCGCTTGAGCAGCCGACCATTGATCAGCCCTCCTGGACAATCTTCTCCATTCATTTCCTTCAGAAGAAAGGCATTCTACCCCCGATATGTTGCAATCTTGAAAGGACCTTTCCAGAGGTTCTCGAACTTACATGCTTGCCTTTCTCCTCATTCCTTGCATCCCACTTCAGCACCACATCATCCACCTAAAATTTGTCCACCTTTGCCTTTCTGTCATAAATTTTCTTGATTTTATCTTGCAATTTGGATTTGTTCTTAAAAACTTCTTCTCTGGTCTGCTGCAAATGGACCATTTGATTCAACCTTCTCTGCATGGGATCTTCTTCACTGCCGGCTTCCTGAAGAAGTTTGACAACTGAGGCAGTGAGAGAGGTAGGAAATACTGTATCAACTCCATAAACAAGCTCAAACGGTGACGTACCTATGGATTTCTTTTGACTGACCCGATCTGTCCAAAGTGCATTTACCAACCTCTTATGCCAACTCTTCTTATTTATTTCTAGCAGCTTCTTGATTATGTTGACCAATGATTTGTTTGAAGATTCTACCAATCCATTTGTGGTTGATAGGCAGTTGAGTGACGCAAAATGATGTGATATTTATGACAAAACTCTACCATCCTTTTTGATTTGAAAGATGTTGCGTTATCAATGATTAGCTTATTCGGACAACCAAAGCAGGACAAGATGTTATTTTCAAGGAATGAAATGATTACCGCATATGTAGCTTGTCTGGTGGGAATTTCCTCAATCCATTTCGTGAAATAATCTGTGGCTGTGAGGATCCACCTATGCTGTTTGGAAGAAGCGGGATGAATTTCACCAATGAAATCCAATACCCATTGCTGGAAAGGGGCACTCACCTCTATGGGCTTGAGTGATAGAGGCTGCAACTTCCACTTTCCTTCAAAAATATGGCACTTATGATAGCGCTTGACCATCTTATATACATCAGCAAACAATGTCGGCCAATAGTACCCTGCTATTAGAATTTTGTTTGTTGTTGACTTCCAAAAAAGGTGACCACCACAGTCTCCTTGGTGGCAATCCTCCATGACTTTCTTCACTTCCTTTTCCACCAAAAAATTTAACAAGACGCTGCCGGGATCTTTCCAATACAGTGCAGAATTAAGAATGTAAAACTTGGCAGTATTCAACTTGAGTGTTCTCGCTTTGTTTCTAGTTGTGCCGGGTGGTGGTGACAAATTTTTAAGCACATATATGATATTTGAATACCATGGAGAAAGAGAAAACATTTCAGATACCTGAATTGATGATTCTTCCTCATTCTCATCAGACATAACAGCGATCAGATTTATGTCCAAGGCATGCAAGTTTGATTAAGCCATTAACTTTGCCAATCCCTGTCCTTTCACTAGCTTTGTGGGCTTTATTTCCACATCATATTCCAGCAAGGCTACAATCCACTTGCCTCTTCTTCCTTCCGGATCGGTCTACACTAAAACATATTTTACATCAGCGTTAGGAACATAGGCCAGAATGTGAGAATGTAGAATATACACCTGGAAATATTTCAATGCCTTCACAAGTGCAAGGGCTTGCTTCTCAATGATGTTGTACTTTAAGGGTGCATCTCTTATAGCTTTGCTGAAAAATGCAATGGGTCTTTCATGATCATTTCTCTTCTGCAATAACACCACTACCATAGTATGCTCCAAAGCAAATGAAAACAATATGAAATCCTAAGTGTAGTCCATGCTGACTAGAACTGGAGCTGAGGAAAGAGAAAATTTGACCAAATTGAAAGATTTTACAGCCTCCTTCGTCCATTTCACTTGACTTTCCTCCTTAAGCATGTTTGTCATCTCTCGTAGGTGCTCAACAAGATTGGGTACAAAGCGGCATAGGAAATTCATCTTACCGTTGAACGATTGTATGTCTTTTTTATTCCAGGACAGATCGATTTGCTGAATTTCTTGCACACGTGCTGGGTCAATACGAATGCCATCTTTTGAGATAATGTGCCTGAGTAGTTTTCCTTCTTCCATGGCGAACAAGCTCTTCTTTGGATTCAGCGACAAGCCATATTTTCTGCACTTTAGGAAAACGGTTTTAAGATGGTACATGTGCTCTTCATCAAATTTTGAAAACACCGTCAAATCATCCAAATACACCACCAAAACGACATCCTTCTCATTTGCAAAAGCTAAGTCCATTGCACGCTAAAATGTGGCACCCGCATTCTTCAAACCGAAAGGCATTTTAGCGTAATGAAAGGTTCCCCATGGAGTTGTGAACGCTGCCTTGTCTCGGTCATCCTCATGGACAGAAACTTGGTTATATCCGGAATAGCCATCAAGCAGTGACATACGAGATGCTCCCACTACTCGCTGAAGTATATGGTCCATTTTGGGCAGTGGATAGTTTTCCTTCAATGAAACTTTGTTGAGATTTCTGAAATCAATGCATAAGTGAATCTCACCTGTCTTCTTCCGTACGGGCACCAACTTAGAGATCCAATCTAAAAATCTGATTGGCATAATGATCCCTGATTTTTACAACCTATTGATCTCCTTTTCAATAGATGGCAGCAACTTTGGATTTAGCCTTCTCAACTTCTGTCTGAATGGTTTTTGATTGGGCTTGATGGGTATAGTGTGCTGAATTATATTGGTGCCATATGTCTTTAAGTCGGAATAGTCCTAAGCAAACACATCCGCAAATGAAGAAATTAAACTGATATATTTTTCCTTGATCTTTGGTGGCAATGCTTTGGACAATTTTACCGATTTAGGATTTGCAGTTGTTTTGATATTGACCTCTTCTACACCCTTCTCTGTTGGCTACAATGTTGGCTTGCAGGCTACATCATCTTGATCAAAGAGTTCTTCTAGAGGTATCAAGCCTTTGGGAATAACATTATTTTTCAGCTGCAATACGTCCATTTCGTTGATCTGCACGTCATCTATACCATTACCTTTTCCATTGTAATTTTCTTCATTAATTGAGGTCTCTTTGAACTTGCCTTTGTTTTGCAGGAAATCATCAATCTCCTCATCATCTTGGAATACTTGCCAATATCTCTGATTGTCTGGAACGGTTGGATGATGCTTGACATGGATTTCGAATTTGTTGCTAGAGTTCATTGGGATCTTCAAACTACTTGTTGCCTTGGCAAGAGCATCAACAATACTATTTTGTATACAAGACACACATGTCAAGGTGTATTCTGAAAATAATTTAAAAATGTCTAGGACTGCATTACGGTAAGCCCACATCTTAGGATGCTTTGCTTGATATTCGCCTCTGACCTGCTTGATAACCAATTTTGAGTCACCATATACTGAAATCCTCTTAGCATTCAACTTTCTTAGAATATTTAGGCCAGCAATCAGAGCTTCATACTAAGCTTCATTATTTGAACACTCAAAAGCCAACTTGTAAGAGCATACCCGCACATCACTAGGGACTTTGTTTGGGGCGGAGAAAGGACTGTGTACCCAAATTCCAATTCCAGAACCATCATTTCCCACTGCTCCATCGAAATCCATGGTCTACAAACCTTCTTCCTCCTCTTGCAAGTGCTGGAAATCTGTTTGTTGTGCCTTGTCTGCTTGTTGTCCATTATTTCAGTCAAGGGGATGGATATCTTCAATTTAGAAATATCATTCTCTAAATTGAAAGCGGGAATCTTTTCTACCTCATTGACTGGGATTTCTTTCCTTTCCTTTTCTTTCGATGCAACTTGCTGATGTGATTGTTCTGTTGATGGTGATTTGCTGCTCTCCGGATAAACCGTGTCTTTTCCTTTCCTTTGTGCAAGTGGTGAATCATTCTTTGATGCTTCAAAATCCTTCCTTTTTTGAATGGGTCTGACCGGCACATCTCTGTTTTTAAGTGAGTATCGATGTTGTTGGGCAGACAAAGCATTCATATAGCCTCTTTGGTATCCATCTGATTCTTCCTCTAAGACGGTGTTGCTTACTAGAATGAAATCTACGTATTGTGTACAACTGAACTCTTTGCATACTCTTCATCCTCAGTGATATAAATAGGCAAATCATCCAGAGTAAAGAGGTGAATTTCTTCACCTATTACATTCCTGTCCTCATCTGATTCTAGTCTATGCACAAAATTTTTCTGCAAAGGTGTCTGTACTAGCTATTGTGCAGTCTGCTCTTGGGCTCGCTGATCTCTCTGTCTTATTCTATACTATGGTTGTTGATGACCACAGAAGTTAGGATTTCTATCTTGTGGCTCCAGTTTTTCAAGTTTTACTCTTTCAAGCATCGGCTCTACCTTCTGAAGTAGCTGATCTACCGAGGAAGATTCTTCCTTTGCAGTGACCTTCTTCTCTGCTTTTGCTCTAGCTCTCTTGGTTAGCAGATTTGCTTCAATGCTGACTGCTATCTTCTGTATGTCTTCCATTGTGCCAGTTCTCTTTCTCTCAATTGATAAGCCATGTCAGCATCAAAACCATCCAGGAACTTCAACATGGCTAGTCCCACAAGTGGCCTTAGATTATATGGAATTTCATTACAAACTGTATTGAATCTAATGCAATAGTCTTGGACTGACTCACCAACGTTTCTTTTGATTTGCTCATATTCAGCCAGAATTTGAAGAGGATACTTTTTCACTTCCCAGTGGTTTAAAAATTGTCTTTATAGGTCAGCCAAGGTAGCGATACCTGCAGCCGGCAAACCTCTAAACCATTTCCTCACTTCACCTGTAAATGTCTGTACAAAAAGTTTCATTGCCACATTCTCCGCATTGATCTCATGAAGTTCATAGAAGTCTGCCATTCTGTCCACATGTTGCTGAGCAATAATGCCATTAGGAGTGCCATCAAAAAATGGGATTTTACTTTGGTAATCTGCAGGCATATCATCTAAAACTTGAGGCAAAAGAAGAGGTGCAAAACGGGCAGCCATCACTCTTGGTGGATTTTTCCTCGGAGGTGTGGGAGGAGTGTGCACAATTTGTAAAGGGCTAGCAATTTGAGTTTGAAGCTGAGCTACTATGTAGTTATCAATGGACCGGTTAGCCCTTTCCATCTCCAAGTCTACAAGAAACTGTGGATTGTGGACAATAGAGTCAACTGCCCTTTCGGATTTCGTTTCGAACAATGATAATTGAAACTGCTCATCAAACTCTAGCTCTTCAATATACTCAAAAATGCTCGGGCATGAATGGGATTTGAGCACGGGCGATATAGAGCTTTCTTAATGATGAATTATTGAAATCAAATTGGGATTTTCGTAGATGTGCGGAGGGTCAGCATCGGGATTAGCTCTGGTGTATCTTCTAGAAGCCAACGTGCTATTGAGAAAAATCAAAGGACACAACCAACTTTACTCAGCCTATCAAATCCTAAAATTATCATCCGAAAGCTTAGAATTATCAAGAAGCAAGGGGATTGATTTCGTTCCCCAGTGGAGTCGCCACTATGTTAGCACCTAAATCCACCTTAGGCTGAAATAAGGCAAAATTCAGGGTAACCACAAATCGTGCTCAGTCTGGTAGCTAGCCCTACCAGAACAAGAGAGGGCTCTCTCCGTGTCACACTCAGTGAATAGATAAACAAAAAGGCCTGAGATGACTTACAATGAACTATTTATCTTAGACTAGTAAGTGAATATGGATACAAGAAGTGATTTTTATGAATGATTGTGTTTTTGGGATGGTATGGGACCAATGGACCTCAATGAAATGGAGAATTTAATACAAAGGCACAGATTACTTCGTGAGGAAAGATAGGCAGAGAGTCCAGAAATTTAGTTTGAAAGCAATGGAAAATGGAGAGATTGCTTAGGAGGGTGGAAAGGGCATGGGAAACATGAATCCTTTTCAAGAGAAGAAGAACACTGAACATGAAATTTTCCCACAGGCAGAGCAATAAAATTGAATTCTACCATATCTAACTTAGAAAATTTCACTGGAAATGAATATGAAATGAACTATGAAACATAACCAGATACATATGAAACATAAGAGACACATTTTCTACACTCACAACCACATGAATCTCATGAAACAGAGCCGCTGCCTTTCATTAATCCTCTGTAAAAAATATACAATGAAGAAACAGAGTTTCTTTCCCACAGTCTCCCAGAAGTTACAAGCCAACCAACCCTTTGCAAATAGTTTGCATACAATATATAGAATGTGCCATGAAGAGATAAAACACCCAAGGGTTGGGAAGTTACTCGAATCAATACAAAATGAAGGTGGAGAGCCAAACATCAGCTACAGGTGTAGCGCCACAAACATGACAAATGGCTTGGGTGACCCTTTGCCTTCCATTTGCCACTTGGATAGATGCCCATATGGAGTGAAAATAATTTAAATTCCATCTTTGGTGTCAAAAAAGTGAAGTGTAGATGAGAGGGCCCACTTATGAAAAGTCGCGAATCGAAATTTCGCGAAATAGAGGCAAATTGGGCCTTTTTTCCTATATGCGCCGCACCATTTTCTGTATGCACCGCGCCACTTTGAGGTCATTTTTGAGGCACTTGAAGGAGTCCAAAATGTGCCCATGTATGCTTGTTGGAAAGCCTGTCCTATCTACTTTCCAACCCAAGTGGAATTTTTGGATTTGGAGCTCATTTTCCCCTCCAAATATTCACTCTCCCAAGAATACTTCCTGTGTGTCAAAATAGGGGCAGTGAGGTCATTGTTTGGGTGTTTTTGACCTCCTGGAGACTCAAGTCATGCCCAAATTTCTTGCCCGAGTGCCAGTAGTCGTGATTTTCCATTCTGAATCAAAAATGCAAACCATTTCTTATTTTGAGCTCCCAATCCTACACACTGTGCCAGTGGTGTGACGCATATAGAGAAAAAACCTATGTTTGTGCCAAAAAATTTCCATGGGACCAAAATTGTCCCAAACTTCTTGAAATTTGGGCTGGAGGTTCTCTAAGTGGCACTATCCTGGGCCACAGAAGCTTCAGCCAAGATTCAAAGCCGATCTTTCTCTTTTGCCTCTTTTGTTGCTCTGCTCGATTTGGCCTTCAAGCTCCTTATTCAGGCCTTTGCACTCATGTTCCGTGCCCTGTAATGACAAGCCATCCTCCTCAGTATGGTTTTGTCTCTATTGACCTTCTCTAGTAGTCTTTCCAGGTGGACAGATCCACTCTAGCCATGACTCATGGTCGTTGTTGATCTCTTGCTCCAAGGTAGTGAGCTCGATCCTCCTTTGTTGGGCAGCGTGTCGATTCTCACGGATGGTTTGCAACTCCATGATTGTCTGATGGTCCTCAAGCTACTTGTTAGTCTACTATGTATACTTTATTATCCATCTAGATCTCTCCACATTGAGTATCAAGTCTTGGATCTTCGTGTCCTGCTCCTGAATGGTCATCCTAAGTTGGGCATTCTCTGCCTCTGCCTCATCATCCTGAATGAGGATGACATTGGTCTCCTGTTCACCTGATGGCCCCTTATCATGCACGGGCTTCTTGCCCTTGTCTAGTACTTATGTTGTTGATGCCGGAAGTGAGGCCCCTTCCACCCTGGGTGGAGATAACACTCGCTTTGCTATTGCAAACAAGTGCCTGCTACCTCTCTGATATGTAACAAAAACTGGCATGGTAGTGGTCTCATGATGCTCATACTAATGAGAAAGACCACCAGCCTCTTGCTCTGGCTCTGATAGTACCTGTGATGTGCTAAAAATGTCACGGGAGATGAAATCCTCCCAAGCAATTCCCTACAATCCCAACTGATGATCTACCAAAATACGGATAAGAGCAAAGTGATACACACTGTTAAGTTGCTGCTGAGGGGTGTTATGCAGCATGAAGGTGTTCATCCTCTCTATGTTCCTACATATGAAAAACAGAAGGGTTCATCATCCTCACCTTGGTGAAGTGCATGAGCAACCGGATGTGATAGGCATATAGTCGAGAGAACCTCCCCTCACTGCGAAAGTATTTCATGATCAATCTCATGAGTGGAGCATACTCATCTTTCAAGTATCTGAAGGGAAAGACTCTTGTGACCTGACTCAAGAATCTAGCCTTGATGTAAGGCTCATAGTGTTGCCTATCCACCTTATTCTTCTTATGCCACTGTTCTCCAACATTTGGTATACCTGTTGCCACCGATATAGTTTCGGGTGTCAATGTGAAAGTGACCCCGACCAAGATAGACTGACCTCCAAGTAGATGAAGCACAAATAGACAAGCCAACTCATGATGAACTCTAACATTTGCCACCCATTGAAAAAATTCAAAACATGCTAGGTGCTGGAAACATGACATGGCAAGAGGGCATGCTTGTAATTCATTGAGGGTAGTGGGCCCATCCCTGACATGTTTGCCACTCTTGTGATGTCTCTTGGGAGTTTTCTCTTCTGAGGATGAGTCACTTTGTGCCTCTATCTCATACTTTGATGAATGCTGTGATGTCATGACTGCAGTGTGTACTATGATTAGGCTGCCCTTTGATGATGATGTGAGGATGTGTGCTTTTCTGATATCTTTCAATTTGATAAGCTTCACAAAAATTTGGAGGTGATTTGGCCTTGTTTCGGCCCTTGGTTTGTGTGCGCCCTGCGCAAAACCCAGTGTGCCGCACCCTAGGTATGCGTCATGCCTGTGGAAAGTTAGAACTGCGTGCAGGCTCTGTGTGTGTCGCGCCCTGTGTGTACGCCGCGCCCCTGAGTATGTGCGCCGTGCTCCTTGAAACCGCCTCCAACTCCCTCAAACACTCATGATTCACACTCACACCCTTTTCAACGTTTCTCCAAGGCTTGGATTAGCACAATGCCTTTGATTTTGGTGAAAACTTGCATATATAGCTTTGGAAGTGATGGGTTAAATTTTTGCCTCCTCAAAAACCCATTTTTCTAATGTTGTGTTTTGACACTTTTTCACTAACTTTAAAACACACTGATTTTCACTTTCCCTTCGAAATTTTAGCTCAAATGATGAAATTTTCGGCACTCTTTGCAGGGATTTCACGACAGGACATTTGGCCACGAAAACCATGACTGCATCTAAAGAAATAAACTGACGATTTTTTTGAAAATTTTGTCATAAATGACACTGTTTGACTTTTCTTCAAAACAGAGTTTTGAAGAAGAGTCGAAGTCTATCCACATGACGATGAAGCTCTCTGAATCATAACTGTGTAAGGGCCTCACTCTGGCCTACATGGCTTTACTAGACATGTTCAAAGACCAAATTGATGAATTCCTAGACCTAAACATCAAAAATGCCTTTTTTCCTTTAAAGGACCAGGCCTTGACTATCATGGACTTTGATGACTATTGAGAAAAGACCTGAGCCAGCAGGAGCCAGACATGAGGGGGAATGACTACCATGACCTTCTCTGTCAGATTATGGCATGACCCTAGTGGAATTCAACTAGGTGAATGGAGTGGGACATCTAAAAATGAAATGCATAAAGAGTTTTGATCTCTGACGGAGGGCTAACCAGACCGACTCTAACAGACTCATAGAAAATATTTATTTTTTAGACACATAGACATTATCTAAGCTATAAATTATTTTAGATATTCCACTGGAGTAGGTCATCATGACAAATTTTATAATATTCTAAAATCTTAGACTATGGAAAGTAAATCTTCTTTAGATTCCAAATTAATTAACTATTAGCTTTTCTTGAATTCTATGAAATAACTAAGACCAAAAGTATACACCATTCAAAAAAATTTACTCAAGATTTATCTTGAGAAATCCTATATGGGAGAAAACCTAGGTACAAGGTTGCGCCTATGCTTTGCTCTCTTTGCTTTAGTCATAAAATGCGGATATAAAGGAGCTAGAATTCAATATGGAGTTACCTTTTGAATTTGTGACCTAAATAGATGCTACAAAATCTCTCTCCTTTTATGTTATATCAAAAAAATACCACTCTTTGATGCTTTCCTTATCTATGGAACAAGATATAATGCTAAAGAATGGAACTCCTTCTACTCCTAGCGGCCTAGTATTTAACATAGATCGATGGCTATCTAGGAGTAGGATTTTGGCATCCTAAATCTTTAACTATGTTAGTTTTTGGACCTTATATAATATTCTCAAAAATTTACACATGGATGGATCCACTTGTATGATGATGGTGAACAAGGTATGTCAACTTGGAGGAGGCATAACTTTCACACACGAGCTTCGATTGAGGCGATTTCAGTACCATTGGAAAGGTCTTGGTGTGTAGATTGACATCATGGGTGTGTGCATAAGTTTTAGTCACATTGAAACCAAAAAATTGACATTTTATAATTCAAAGTGGCACCGGAAGGTTATAGACCCTATTTCTTGAAACTAGGAATGGTCACTAAAATAGGATTTGCATGCCAAATCCTCCAATTTTTCCACCCAAAAAAGTACTAAGATATATGAAAAATTATGTGATTATCCAATATAGATCATTATCTTTCAAATATCTATTCAAGAATGTTATATCAGTGGCCATGTGATGAATCTTCCATCTATTTTTTGCTACTAAATCAAACAAAGCATGAAAATAAACCTGTTGGATTGAGGGGGCTTGGACCCAGGTTCATAGTTAGTTGTGCTAACCAAAACAACCCTACACTATGGGCCCTTTCGGCAACAAATCGCTTAGAGTAGGCTACAGTCTCACCCGAGGCAGTATTGGGGGACGCTAGAACCGAGTTTTTGCATCCAGAAGACTGTGATGTGGGGGTAAGGCGTTTCCTCAATTTAAGACTTGGTCTAACCTTAGCGAACCCTTATCCTTGAAATCCATAAAATAAAAGAAACTTTCAGCTAAACAAAGTTATGAAATTCGCCTAAGTGTCTAGTCATGCATAAAATAACAGATAGTAGTAGATCCAAATCTTCATAGAGTAACTAAGACAATAATTTTAATGGCATTCAACTGAGCCTAAATATAGAATACACATAAGTATATAGTTCAGACACATATTTGTGTCAAATACTCTTTTAATATTCCATATCTTTGATACTTATATGTTCAGACCTTTGGCACACACTTGGAAGGGCCCACACACTCAACTACAAACTTACTAAGGTCTTTGCGCACACAGCAACAAGAGCCTTCCCCTTCACCCAAATATAGAAATATCTTACCCCTGCAGACTCAAAAATATCTCATCCATGAATTGATTGATTTCCTTAGACTTTCTAAGACACCCCTTTATATACCTTTTCCTATTACAATACCATGGTTTTCAAACAAAGGATGGAGCTCAAAACAATAGAAAATTCAGGGGCTTTGATCTTCTTAAAACCCCTTGACTCCTAGTGAACTGTGTTATTCATGTTGCACTCCTCAAAATGCAGATACTTTACAATATATTATCAAAATTAGACCTAGGGACCCCGTCCCAATAGCCCCCCAACAAAAAGATGTGACTCATCCCCGAGTCACTCTACTGGTATATCCTTGACGCGTGATTTGATGCTACTGAATTTTGACTTCAAGGCTTGAAATTCTATTGTACTTTACGTGGCAGATTTTCATAGATATGCTCCTTAAATGCATTTCCCCCGCTCCTTTTAATGACAAAATCACTATCAAATCAACTATAGTTGTTCCGATGGTCACTTTATGGGAAGGATGGATGGTACCCCTCCTTATGGTGTAGCTATTTCGTCACAGCTTCCACCTGTGCCATCGTCCTATCCATCGTGCAACCCTCCTTTTTCGAGAGAATTTTTGCCCGGTAGAGTAGTTTATAGTCCTCTCTCTTGCAACTTCTAGAAGAACTAAGACTTTCCTCCTGTCATGTAGTCATTGCGCAGGGGTAGGATTGTCCCTGTAAACTATTGGTGCACTAAGATGACTTTATAAATCAACCTTAATCCTCCATTAATATGTCAACCTAGGATTCATTTATCTATTTCAAGGTTGTAAGCATTGTCTGTGCGAAAACAACCAGAGATTTAAATGCAAGGAATTAATCCTAACTAATCGTTGCAGAAATAAACAATCGCTTAAAAACTCATTAGCTCTTGGAAATGTAGAACATGAATTATTATATAATTCGAAATCATAAAGATAAATCACCTGAAAACTATTTTCAAACAAAGATCTTAATCCAATGTCCTATTACAAGAGAGGAAATCAACCTAAATAATAAAATCCATGCGCATTAAAGGAGACTATTCAAATCATACTAATTAAGAAGAATATTGATGCCTAAGATTTAATACATATACTATTCAAATCATACTAATTACATTCCCATTAATCCTTCCAGGAAACATTTCCCCATTCAGCTTCGTGAGCTGAACTGTGCCACCATCCGAAATATCCGTAATCACATACTGTCCTAGCCAATGCATCTTAAACTTCCCTGGAAATTTGGTAAACTTGCTATCATTCTAGAAAGTGCACTGCTTAATGTGACGATCATACCATGCCTTTTCTCTAGCTTTTTGCACCTGCTGATAAAAGCCAGCCAAAAATTGGTCTTTCTCTAGCGCAACTAGTTGTGCCAAGCATTCCTCGATTACATCACAATCTACCATCTCGGTTACTGCTACAATCCTGAGGCTAGGCACTATATATTGCATCAGAATCATTGTTTAGTGTCCATAAACCAATCGAAATGGTGTTTGCGCAGACAATTTCTTACAAGTCGTCCTATACTTCCATAGAACCACCAGGATACACATATCCAAATCATTCCTATTAACATTGTAGACCTTTGTTAGGGAATTCTCCATGATCTTCTTGAAAGCTTTGACAATGTCATTTGCCTGGGGGTGATATGGTGTACTCTTCTAGTGGTACATGTAGAATTCTTTTGCTAAAGCCGCAATTTTCTCATTCAGGAAGTGTGAACCTCTATCACTCATCAAAATATTAGGGCATCCAAACCTTGATAGAATTAACTTGAATATAAACTACACAACACTGCCCATGCTACAACCCTTCACAAGTTGTTCCACGGCCCATCTGGTTAAGTACTATGTCATAGTGATAATATAATGTTCTCCTGTCTTCTTCCCTTATGGCTGAATAGGTCCAACAAAGTCAATTTCCCATTTATCAAATTCTTGTAGCGTAACATTTGGATTTAATGGTTTCTCATCTCTTTGCGTTCGATCCTTTAACACAAATCACATGTGCTAGGCTCCAGCATTGCAGCAATAATGCTGCAACTCCTGGGACTCCTTTCTTTACTTTTATCAACTCGGTTGTTCGTAACAAACTTGGAAGCGACGGTGCTGTATGCACAAGTACTAGCTCTTGCCGCAGCTGTCATTTGGTCAGCTGGCACAAGTCCGCTAGGGGCTTAAGCCAACTTCTATGATCTCTTAGAAGAAGCCTTTTAATTGATGGATGAAAGCTAACTCAAAGGAAGCTAATCTACTTGTGAAAAGAGATTGAAAAACCGAAGGAAAACGCAAACCCTAGCAAACCTTAATTCTACCAGCTAGTCCTACTGATGCAAAGATGAGAATGCAAACTACTGAAAGAGATGCCATTACTTCTATGTAGGTAAAATACATGTGTTTAGGCTACCTTTTTCCTAAGAAAACATTCTTTTTGTATTTTTGATTAAGTTGTCAATTTCATCACGCATATGCTTTCACTGTGCTTTACTGTGCAGGGGTGGATCAAGGAGGAGAATTGCTTGGAAAAGGTTGAGAAGGTTTAGAGAGGGTCTAAGGAGTCCCTAACACCCTTCCAGAGAGTTTCACAAAGTTTGGTTATCACGAAACCTCATCTGTGAGCTTCTACAGGAAGTCTGTAGGGGTTCTACAGGATGTTAAGGAATTTCTACAGGATATTCAGAAATTTCTACAGGATGTTTAAAAATTGGTTTTTAGAGGATGGGTGAGTGAGGGAAGATGCATGAATGGATATGGAGGTAGGATAGGGGTCTAAAGTGGCCTAGGGACTGGTGGATGGAGTGGTGAGAAGGTGTAGAAGGCTGACTTGGCTTGAAGAAGGCTAAGGTAATGATTGAGCAAGAAGGTAAGGTTATGTGGAAAAAAGGACAGATGGGAGACAAGGAACCCATCTAGGAGATGGAATAGGTGGCTCTGATGAAGCTTAGGTGGATGAAAGAGTGGTAGAGATGCCCTACATGGTGTACGTTCAACCGAATCAACAAAGTCTTGCAAATGATCAAAGTCCCAGCTAATCTAGTCTACCTATCATGAGCATGAATGAACAATAGCTTTATTGGAAAGAAAACCATGTACATCAAATATGCAAAGAAACATTTCAGAGCTCTAAACCCATAATTAATTTCTGCAAAGGAAAACAGTACACCAAGGATTGCATGGTCAAGCAAACTAGTGCTTTTGTTGGGGCAGCACTGTTTCTTCAATTCTAGCCCCTGATCCAATAAGGATGAGGTGAAACCGAGAGTGTGGTTGTCCCTTTTCTTTGAAGCTTTTTCTGTTATTATCTTACCAAAACACCTGAAGCACTTCTATTCATAAATAGTGATCTATCCAAGCAACATAACTAAATTTGCCTAACAGAAATACGTTCAAATGCATAAAGGGAAACAATGATGCATAAAGGAAAAGTAACAGTACAGAAAGGAAGCCCTAGGCTCTCAGGTTGGGCCCAACCCTGAGAGCTATGGCTCCTATGGAAAACTCAGACTTGATATAAAATCGAACTGCTTCTCATTATCAAAAAATAATCATAAGAGTGATTCCAAAAATGGCTACAAAAGAACAAAGTAAAGCTAGTAGCACTGAGGTGCAAAATATGTAATGGTTTCCAAAAGTCCCTTACGAAGGCTGAGGCCTCAACGTTTATACATTACAAGGGCCCTAGCTGGCCTCCTCAATATGTGGAACTCGGCTGTCCAAACTGTGAGTTAGAAAGTCTCTTCTAAAATCTGTTTGGTTGTCTTCTAGATTCGGTTTTGGTGGTCTTTGGAGCTCGAAGTTGGGGTGAAGATCCCAAGGAAGGGTTATTTAATGCCATAGACAACCCCCCTACGAATCATCACCTCAGGCTTGGCTATCTTTTAGCCCATGATTGCTCGGTTTTTCTCCAACATGTGTTCAAAAACGTGAAATAAGCACGTGTTAGCCACCTAGGAAGAGTGACTACCCTTATTCGTACAAATGACATAAACATACTGAAAATAATGCATAAGCTATGGAAAATGAAGGATTTGAACAAGGACTGAACAAGGATAATTAGGCCAAATGAGCCCAAAACGTTACCAATTTGGGGGCTCATCATCACCCCCCTGCTAAAATGGTTGGTCATCCTTTGAGCAACTAGTCCATCTCCTCGTCTTTCATTGCTTTAAGCGCCACCCTCACATCCCAGGCTTCTGAAGTAGTGTCCTCCACACTGTCATGGAATTCGGCCTTCCTTTCCACCTCTTCCCACTTCTTATTCTCCTCCTCTTCTGTGCCTCCCTCTAACAATCCCAAAAGAAAGGGTGGACTTAGCTTGAGGCCTATCCAATTGGCCTGGAGGTTCTGCATAGACTTCTTGTAGAGAGGCACCCGTGCCAAGGCCTCCCTCATCCGAGTTGGAGTGTGATATTCTCGGATTTTGAGGTTATGGGACAATGTGTTCCACCTACAGGTGCAAGCATGAATAGAATTGTCCCCTAATAATTGCTCCATATCCTCGAAGTGTGCTATGGCCTGGGCCTGGCGATCCATGTACTCTAATAAAGCCTGAGAGTAGGTTGCTAGGTGCTGGTGAGCAGATATCAATGTTGTGGGGTCCCCTGGCTTTGCTCTAATCAACAGTGGTTCATGTAACTCCCGGTCCATGACATTCTTGACCTCAGCTGCTCTCTTTTCTTCGTGGTTTAACCATGAGGTCATTGCCATCAGCTGCATCTCCCCTATTGCTGTGTTGGGGTCCTACGAGGTGATGTTTGGAAGGGCCAGATTATGGAGGTAAAACTCTGAAAGCTTAGCCTTATCTTCCAATGAATTGGTGTTACATAAATCCATGAATTGTTGGGGGTTTTGGATGTGGGAGATACCCCTCTGTGCCAATGTATTGATTTGGAACTATAGCCACTGATCCCTTAGGTACAGGCCATAGGATTTGGCCGACTGCCTACATTTTAGAGCTTCCATTTCCCAACTGGCCATGCAGGCCAGTTGTGCCTCCTTTTCTTGCATCTGCTGTTTCAGGGATTGTATCTCTATACTTGCCTGCAATTCCCTTTCCTGTAGCTACTGGTTAATTTCCTCAAGGTCAGCTTGCATCCCTTCTTTTTCTTGAGGTTCTACTGAGGGGTCCTTGGCTGTTGTGTCCTCTCCTTTTCTCTGTCCTTGTAGCTGGAGTTGTTGTCTGAGCAGCTCATTCTCTTCTCTTAATTTGGCTTGTTGGGAGCTTTCCACATGCCTCACTCTCGCCAACTTCCTTTGTGTTTCCTTGAGCCTTTCCTCTAGAGGCCCTATGTCTGCTACCCCTCAGATTTAGCAATCCTCATCCAAGTGTGGGTTCGTACTCTCTCTTCCTATAGTGCTAGAAACAGTGGCACTGTGAACTTTTGAGGAATAATTTTGCCGGCCTCCAAAAAGTTATAATAAGAGCCCAGGTTGGGCTGGGGGCTTGGTTCCATGATGACATCGTCCTTCTCCTCCTTCTGTGGTGACTTGGCTGCTCTCTCCTCCATCTGCTCAGTTTCTTTCAGCCTAGCCAAAGTTTCCAGTAGAATAGCCTCAGCATCCTGTAGAGAATCTTTTGAGCTCAATTTCTCCATTCTTTCCCTCCATAAGGATGTTTTCGGGCTCCACCGCTCATAAGTAATGGATGCCTTGGAGGGGGATCTATCCTTTGGTGTGGTGGGGGTATCCACAATTGTGATTGGTTCTTTTGATGGAGGCTGGGGTCTGTCAGTCTTAATCCTTACACTCCTTCTCGCTTTAAAATACAGAGGAGTCTCCCTCTTTCGTTTCTCTTTTGGCTTGGGAGAGGTACTTAGGGTGGCCAGCATAACTGTTGCCTCCCTAGCTAGAATTTCGGCCGACTTCTCCTTCTGCTGTCCTTCTTTCAGACTTCCTATAGAAAGTCCTGTAGCGGTTTCTCTCTGGCTTCCTATAGAAGCCGTTTTTAAATTTCTTGTAGAAATACTCTGCTGCTTTCCTATAGAAGCCGAGGGCACTCTTTTAGCCTGCTTGGCTAAGGGGACTTTTTCCTTTAACTTGGCTGAGGTTGCCTTAGGGGTGCCCTTACTAACTTGGACTTTCTCAGTCTGTTCTGCCTTGCTCTATAGTCTTTTCTCCCTGGGTGTTGGTTTAATATTATCATCCTCTATTTTGGTAGCTTGCCCCTTTTCTGGTGTTCCTTTCTGTTCTTTCTTCGGTGTTTTGCCAGGGGTTTCTTGTTCTTTAACCTTATTCTCTTCCTGAGTATGCTCCTTCTCCTCGTTGCTGGAGGAAGTGAGCTCCTCGGCCAAGATTCGTATGTCATCATCCTTTGACATATTCTAAAAAATTTCCCAGGAGAGAGGGACAGTGAAAGTGTGGAGTGCATCTTCCACGAGGAGCTTAATAAGCCCATGATGGGCTAGCTTGTCTGGTGTTCCCTTTCTGAGTGTGGTGGCACACTCAGTCATGGACTGCAGGAGGAAGTAAGGAATGCTCAATTTTTTCTCTGAGGGTAGGTCCATGTGGTGCCTAAGTTCTGTGAGCAACCGGAAATGGTAGCCATACATGATGATAAATCGCCCCTCACACGTAATATACTTCATAATTTGGAGGCTGACTTCACTCCAGAATGGTTGTAGGCTAGTTCTTCGAACTCCCTTCTTGTCTTCTGAGAATTGCTCCTTTAGCAAGAAGAACTCTTTTTTAGCTTTCTGACCCAACTTCCTCTCCTCCTTATCCAAGGGTACCCCCATTGGTAGATCAGTTACTCTACTGATGAGCTATGGGGTGAGTCTGAGGGTCAATCCTCTGAAGTTGACAACAACTAATGTCTTTGACTTCAGCTTCAGGGGCCTGAGGAATTCTTTTGCAATTTCGTCATCGTGACCTTGAAGCTTGTCACAGAATGACATCCAGTGTGCACGGGAAAATAAGTCCACCACCTCAAGGGTTTCTCGTAATTTCTTGGAATCCAAAGGTTATTTTCTAATGAACCCTCCGAGCATGTTACAAACTCTGTGTTTGTTCGCACTTTCAAGCAGACAGGGAGTTCTGGGTGCATTTATTTCTCAGAGTGTAAAGAAAAATATATCTTTGTGTCAATTACCCTGTGCTGAACTTGCCTTCTCGTATACAGAAGGAGGACTTCAGGATTTTTACACACGGAACGTAGAGCTACGTCTCCATTATACACATAGTCATATAAAATTTACAATTTTTACCAGTGCTTTGACAGTGTCTCAATTTCTACAAGAGGGATTTTTCATTCAATCGGGGAGGAAATCTCGCATGTAGACCACGAAGACAATTTCGGGCAGTGATAATTTTTTTTTTGATTTCACAGACAGACTTGCATTCAGATTCCCCTACCCCCCTCAATACGTCGAACTCACCACCTTTGGAATTATTTGCATGGGAAAGTTAAGTTCTGCCTACCTCACTTAAAATTTCCACCCTCGACATGAACAGTTTGCGCTACTTCGTATGCTGAGTTTCCTATAGCGCAGCTTCTTATAGAAATCGTTCCCGGCTTTTGGAGGAGGTTACAGTGGCGGAGGACTAGTCTGAGTGGTAGCAGGACGTTTGAACAGACCGTGAACTTGGGATAACAACTTGCAGAGGAGGAGGATGCATACTCGGCTGCAAAATGGTTGTGAGCATAAATGACTGCAGTGCATCATAAGTATTCAACCGGCTGATTTTGAAATGTTGCGGAATTCATGGTGCGGGGGTGAGTTGTCCCTGCTAATCCGTTGGCCGACATCATTGCTATCATTCTCCAGCGTGCCCCTAACCGCTGAATTCTTCCCTATGCATTTACCACTGCCATTCCTGTCATACCGCCGCTTCTCCCCGACTGGACACTTTCCACGTGTCAATTATCCGACTTTTCAACATAACCAAGCCCATTCGGATCCTACAAGGCCGCCTGACTGGTTGTGGTGGCCAGTTGAATGGCAACCAGCCTTGTTCAATCTGTCCATTCTCACAGTCATTCATATTCAGAGTATAGCTTATGTAATTTGACAAAATAAGGTTAGGCACTTACCTGTGCGACCGTGGACATGGTTTTTTTAGGTTTCGGGATGAGGGATGCTGGATCTGCGTGCTGCTGCGTTGTGCATAGGTGCTGGAGCTCCTCTTCATTGGCTGCTGCTGGCTACGAGAATTTGAGACCCATTTCCCTGGTGGTGAATGATGCACACACTGGTTCTACGAGCTGCTAGTGTCTTCAAGGTATGTGCTCCAGTTGGATCAGCTGCTACAGGATTCCTGTAGGACATCCTGTAGTCGTTTCTCCTTCGGGGGTGCATGCTGAAATAAATGGAGTTACATTCACAGGTGAAAGGTCTTGAGGTCGCCTTGACAGGTGAAGTGTGCGAGCCTCAGAAGGCATTATTTGTTATTTAAAAAAAAACAAAATTTTTTTATCTGAAAAAACAGGGTTCTGGTATGCATGTGCAGGTATATTCGACCAGATGAGAGTAATGGTGGTGAAAGGAGGTGAAATGAGTGGAGGATGGAAGAAAGGAGTGGTTGCATGCCTCCTCAATGGGCTTCTAGTTCCCAATCCTTCTCTATAATCGATTCTGGCCCGCCCAAAAGCTCTACAGGATGTTTCTTGTAGAAATACAGAACTTCCTGTAGAAAGTCCTGTAGAAGGCTGAACCATGACCAGATTGTGTCCAAACCTTGGAAAAATGAGCGTTCATGGAGGGAGTGTATGTGAGACTGCCTGGTGGCTTGATAGGGACCCTTTTCCTTGATTTTATAGGCCTCCTTTTTGCACTGTGTTCCTGCAGCCTACAACACTTTTTAGAGATCAGCTTGTTTATTTTTCTTTATTTCTTCCTTCTTCTCTTTTTCTTTTTCTTTCTCTGTTCTCTCTCTCTTTTTTTTTTTTTTTAAGAGACAGCAGGAGCGCCTCAATGAGGTTTTCACCCCTACCATCTACCTTGGGCACCTCAAAAAGGTTTTCACCCAAGGATCTTTTCACATAATGATGCTCAAGGTGTGCCCAAAACAGAGGCAGAACCCTTCTCTATGACTAGCACTGATTTTTTCACAGCTTTGACAAACTCTTGCCTCAAAAGAGGTTTCCTGTAGATCTTTAGTCGATGCCCATTGACGAGCATGGGGATGGCTTCTTCATCAATAGTCTGGATAAGGACATAGCCATTGTCATTACACTTTTCCACTGCATATGGTCCTAGCCATCTTGTCCTCATCTTCCCTTTGAAACCCTTATGTTTGGAATCATACAACAACGCCCAATCTCCTGGCTGGAAATGTTTGCCATTGAGGTGCCGGTCATGCCATACCTTCCTCTGAAGTTGAATCACTTTTGAGTGGAGGAGGGCCTGCATTCGAATTTCATCTAACCCATTCAGCTACCTTAACCTTTCTTGTTGAGCATGGCTAAGATCTAGGTCCAGCCGCGCTACCATCCTCAATGTGTTGTATTCAAACTCGATTGACAACAAATCTCTCTTCCCATAGACCAGCTCATTGGGTGTGAAACTGGTTATGGTCTTCCAAGTGGTGTTGTAGGCCCAAGTTGCCTCAACAAGGCGATCCGCCCAATCCTTTCTGCTGTTGCTCAGCACCTTAGTCAAAATCCCCTCTAATGCTCTATTGGTGACTTCCACTTGCCCATTCGCTTGAGGATGATATGGGGTGGAAGTCCTATGCTTGATCTTGTGATGAGAAAGAAAGTCTTCAATCAAGTTGGAGGTGAACTAGCTTCCCTGATCAGTGACTAACTCTCTTGGGTAGCCAAATTTATAGAAAATGTTTTCTCTTAAAAACTCAGCCACCTTTTCTTCTGTTGCTGCTTTGATTGCCTTGGTTTCTTCCCACTTCGTCAAATAGTCTGTGCACACAATGATGTAAGACTTTTGCCTTGAAGGAGGGTTGATATGACCCACAAAATCCATACCCCACTTCTCAAATGGCTCAAGAGTCACTTGAGGTTGGAGAGACATTTCATCCCTTGGAGTCGGTTTCCCCATCCTTTGGCATTGGTCACATTGGCTGATATATCTTCTGACATCTTGATGAAGAGTGGGCCAATAGTAGCCTGCTTGTAGAATTTTGAAGGCAGTCCTCTTGGCTGCAAAATGTCCTCCACAAAGCCCATCGTGACAGGTTAAGAGGATGTCAAAGACTTCCTCCTCCCTTACACAACGCCTTAAGATCTGATCAGGGCCATGTTTGAATAGGTTTCCCCGATCCAAGTGAATGAGGCACTTTTCCTCATGATTCTGCTCTTCTCCTTTGAGGATAGATGCGGAGGGAACTGTGCTGAGACTAGATAGTTTGCTATATCAACAAACCGCGAGGAGAGTACTGAGATAGAAAACAGATGCTCATCTGGCATCTGGTCGTCCACTGTTCCTTCTTCACCTACAGGCAAATCCAATCTAGACAAGAAGTTAGCAACAACATTTTCTTTACCTGGTTTTTCAATGATAGTCAAATTAAACTGCTGCAACAAAAGTAACCATCTAATAATATGAGCATTCACATCAGGCTTATTCATTAAATATCTAATTGCAGCATGGTCAGTATGTACAAATGTTTGATAGCCAGTGATGTAGTGTCGGAACTTGTTCAGGGAATGGACCATGGCCAGGAACTCTTTCTCAGTTACCGTATAATTCATTTCTGCCTTGGATAAGTTTTTGCTGACAAAGTATATAGCATATGGAATTTTTTCTTCAAATTTTCCTAAGGCTGCCCCTATGGCTTTATTCGAGGCATCAGTGTGGATGTGGAAAGGTAGGGCCCAATTTGGGCCTCTCAGAATTGGAGCAGACACCAACTTATCTTTCAATTCATTCAGAGCCCTCTGGCAGTCATTCGACCATTTTAACTCAACATCTTTTGCTAAGAGGCCAAACAATGGCGAGGCTAGCTTACTAAAGTCTTTAATGAATCTTCTGTAATATCTTGCTAAGCCTAGGAAACTCTGAACATCTCTCACCTTCTGAGGAGGTGGGACCTTTTTTATGATAACAATCTTACTGGGATCCACCTGTAACCCCTGGCGAGAAATGGTATGGCCTAACACAGTCCCTTCAGTCATTAAGAATTCACATTTTTCAGGACTAAGGGATAGGTTCATCTCAATGCACTTTCTCAAAACTTTACCCTAGTTGGATAAGGCTTCCTGGAAGCTAGACCCATAAGGAGTAAAGTCATCCATGTAGATTTCCACCGAATCATGGACCAACTCGGCGAAGATGCTTAATACAACTCTCTGGAAAGTGGTAGGGGCCTTACATAGCCCAAAGGGAAGGACGCAGTAGGCAAAGGTACCCCATGGACAAGTGAAGGTGGTCTTATCTTGGTCCTCCGGGCTAATTTGGATCTGATTATACCCGCTAAACCCATCTAGGAAAGAGAAAAACCTCTTCCCTGTCAGACCATCCAACACTTGATCTATGAAAGGTAAAGGGAAGTGGTCTTTCTTGGTGGATTTGTTCAGTTCTCTGTAGTCCACACAGATTCTCCATTTCCCATTTTTCTTGCATACCAACACCAGAGGGGAAACCCATTCGCTATCCGAGATGGGGTAGATGAATCCGGCATCCAACAATTTTTGCACTTCTTTAACAATGTCCTTGAGGGCTGGATTCATTCTCCTCTGAGGTTGCCTGACTGGTTTACAGTCCTCCTTGATGTAGATATGATGAGTACAGATGGAGGGATGGATTCCCTTCATTTCCTTGTAGCTCCAGGCAAAGGCCTCCAAATGGTGGGTCAAGAGGCTACATGGCTCCTTTTCCTGAGAGGGAGAGAGAGAGGAGCTTATCTTCAAAGCCATCTCAGGGCCAAACTCCACATTCTTAACTCTGGGGGTGGTCAGATCAGTGGCACATAGGTCCACTAAAGCATTGGCCTGGGTATCTTCCACCAACTCTTCCAAGGATAGTGCACCAGGGGGAGGATTTTGGATTAAGCTCTCAATCAAATCATCCTCGGTTGGAGGACCTCCCCTAGTGGCCTCTACTGTACATAATGGTGTAGAGTAGACCTCATCCTCTTCTCCTTCTTCCAACCAGAGGGGTAAGTCATGTTCTAGCAGAGGTTGGCCAGGAGGGTATAGGACCAGCTGTTTGGACATAGGCCCATTTTTGATGGTCATGCTTCTGGCTCGACAGCTGATGTAAGCATCTGCAGTAGCCAGCCAAGGCCTTCCCAAAATGAGGGGATATCCCGTGATTTTTGCCTTTGGCTGAAGGACCAAAAAGTCTGCAGGGTATTCCTAGGAGTCAATAGAGACCAAGACATCTTCCACAATCCCTTCAGGATTCATGGTGGAGTGGTCTGCCAATTGCAGCACTGTCGAGGTCTTCCTTAGGGAACTCTGAAGATTGAGCTTAAGCATGGTGTCCTTGGTCATCACATTAATGGCGGCCCCTAGATCAATCAAAGTGTGGGGTATAATGGTGCCATTTATGTGGACATCAACTACAGGACTCCCAGGGTCCAAATACTTTGGACAGATTACTTGCCCCAACATGAGATCGGACAGTTG
>APFE031646876.1:201916-221372 GCA_000404065.3 Pinus taeda | reverse complement strand
TTCTTCTTTCTTTTGCTGAATTCGGAAGGTATCAAGTTGCATGGCAATAGTCTGTCTCATTTCGCTCTTGAGGTCTTCCATCTGGTTAGCAAACTCATGCTTGGAGAAAGAGGTACTAGCTGAATGATGATTCCCCCTACCTATCTTCCGAGCCCCCCTAGAATGGTTTCTAAACATAGTTTTTATGTCCTCATAAGGTAGTTGGTAGATGTCTCCTCCAGCCAACATGTTAAGGGTGTCCAGAAGGTCTTCAGGGACTCCTTGGAGCAGAACCAGCTTCAGAGATTCCGGGTCAAGTGTGCACCTGGCCTGTTTATAATTGAGTTGGAACCTCTCCTTATAGTCTTCTAAATATTTATCGCTGCGCATGGTCATCCGAAAGATTTCTCCCTTAGTTTCCTTGGATCTACAGTAGTCCTGGTACTTGGCATTGAAATCTTACTGCATCTGAGCCCAAGTGGTGACAGTGTTTCCAAGTAACCCCATGAACCAACGTAATGCCGCATCCTTGAGGGTAGAGGGAAAGAGTTTCAACTTTTGCTCATCCTCAACATAGTCATAAGTTCGACAAAGGACAACAAACTCAAATAGGAAGGTATCAGGATCCTCAGTAGTTAGTCCATGGAAGTGAGGCAGAGCAGAGGGACTTATTTTTTTCATTTTCATGTCTCCATTGGTCTCTCGGATAGGAAAGGCACCCTCTATTCTCCATCTTCTCTTCTACTGTTTCGATTTTCAGCCATGGCTTCAGATGGAGTGTTCCCTAACTCTTCTTCTATTATAGGATCTTTGTATATCTTAGGAGGTTCACCTATAGGTTCTTCTAGCTCACTGTGACCAGAGAAGAGAGAAGGTTGACTCAGTGATGTGGTGGGGGTGTTGGGTAAGAATTTGTCAATTTTATCTCTATTCCTACGAGGCATGAAATGGAAAGAATTTTTTTTTTTATTGCTTTTACTTTTTTTCTCTGCTGGTACCTGCAAAACTAAAATAGATTGAACTACAACTAACTATCTTGCTAAAATGAAAATGTGGAATTGAAATGAAAGCAAGAAAGGACTAATCTATTTTGCTCAAATGAAATTGCAGGAATGAAATGCTAGTCTACGCTTGAGAAATTATAATTGTGGAATTGAAATGCTAAGCTACGCTTGCATAATTGAAATTGCAAAATTGGAATGCTAATCTATGAAAGCAGGAAATGTCTATTCTACTTTTGCGGAAATGAAATTGCAGAATGGAAATGAAATAAACTACTCAGCAGAATGTTGTAGGAGAAAATAGAAGAAAAGCAACAATCACCAATACTCTGACGCTTCCCTAGCAACGACACCAAAAAGATGGAGGGCTATAGAATTGCAGCAATAATGCTGCAACTCCTGGGACTCCATTCTTTACTTTTATCAACTCGGTTGTTCGTAACAAACTTGGAAGCGACGGTGCTGTATGCACAAGTACTAGCTCTTGCCACAGCTGTCACTTGGTCAGCTGGCACAAGTCCGCTAGGGGCTTAAGCCAAATTCTATGAGCTCTTAGAAGAAGCTTTTTAATTGATGGATGAAAGCTAACTCAAAGGAAGCTAATCTACTTGTGAAAAGAGATTGAAAAACCAAAGGAAAGCGCAAACCCTAGCAAACCCTAATTCTACCAACTAGTCCTACTGATGCAAAGATGAGAATGCAAACTACTGAAAGAGATGCCATTACTTCTATGAAGGTAAAATACATGTGTTTAGTCTACCTTTGTCCTAAGAAAACATTCTTTTTGTATTTTTGATTAAGTTGTCAATTTCATCATGCATATGCTTTCACTGTGCTTTACTGTGCAGGGGTGGATCAAGGAGGAGAATTGCTTGGAAAAGGTTGAGAAGGTTCAGAGAGGGTATAAGGAGTCCCTAACACCCTTCCAGAGAGTTTCACAAAGTTTCGTTATCACGAAACCTCATTTGTGAGCTTCTATAGGAAGTCTGCAGGGGTTCTACAAGGTGTTCAAGAATTTCTACAGGATGTTCAGAAATTTCTACAGGATGTTTAAAAATTGGTTTTAGAGGATGGGTGAGTGAGGGAAGATGCATGAGTGGATATGGAGGTAGGATAGGGGTCTAAAGTGGCCTAGGGACTGGTGGATGGAGTGGTGAGAAGGTGTAGAAGGCTGACTTGGCTTGAAGAAGGCTAAGGTAATGATTGAGCAAGAAGGTAGGGTTACGTGGAAAAAAGGACAGATGGGAGACAAGGAACCCATCCAGGAGATGGAACAGGTGGCTTTGATGAAGCTTAGGTGGATGAAAGAGTGGTAGAGATGCCCTACACGGTGTACGTTCAACCGAATCAACAAATTCTTACAAATGATCAAAGTCCCAGCTAATCTAATCTACCTATCATGAGCATGAATGAAAAATAGCTTTATTGGAAAGAAAACCATGTACATCAACTATGCAAAGAAACATTTCAGAGCTCTAAACCCATAACTAATTTCTGCAAAGGAAAACAGTACACCAAGGATTGCATGGTCAAGCAAACTAGTGTTTTTGTTGGGGCATCACTGTTTCTTCAATTCCATCCCCTAATCCAATAAGGATGAGGTGAAACTGAGAGTGTGGTTGTCCCTTTTCTTTGAAGCTTTTTCTGTTATTATCTTACCAAAACAACTGAAGCACTTCTATTCATAAACACTGATCTATCCAAGCAACATAACTAAATCTGCCTAACAGAAATATGTTCAAATGCATAAAGGGAAACGATGATGCATAAAGGAAAAGTAATAGTACAGAAAGGAAGCCCTAGGCTCTCAGGTTGGGCCCAACCTTGAGAGCTATGGCTCCTATGGAAAACCTAGACTTGATATAAAATCAAACTGCTTCTCATTATAAAAAAATAATCATAAGAGTGATGCCAAAATGGCTACAAAAGAACAAAGTAAAGCTAGCAGCACTGAAGTGTAAAATATGCAATGGTTTCCAAAAGTCCCTTACGAAGGTTGATGCCTCAACATTTATACATTACAAGGGCCCTAGCTGGCCTCCTCAATCTGTGGAACTCGACTGTCCAAACTGTGAGTTAGACAGTCCCTTCTAAAATCTGCTTTGCTGTCTTCTAGATTTGGTTTTGGTGGTCTTTGGAGCTTGAAGTTGGGGTGAAGATCCCAAGGAAGGGTTATTTAATGCCATAGACAACCCCCCTATGAATCCTCACCTCAGGCTTGGCTGTCTTTTAGCCCATGATTGCTCGGTTTTGCTCCAACATGTGTCAAAAAACCTGAAATAAGGACGTGTTAGCCACCTAGGAAGAGTGACTACCCTTATTCATACAAATGACATAAACATACTAAAAATAATGCATAAGCTATGGAAAACTAAGTATTTTAACAAGGATTGAACAATGATAATTAGGACAATGAGCCCAACAAGTTACCAATTTTGGGGCTCATCAACATGCACTAAAATACTCCTTCGAATATTTGTATACTATAGGCAACCATAGTCTTCCTCGAAGAATCTTCTACGTAGTTCCCTTTCCTGCATAGTGTCCTCTAGCAACACCACCATGTGCTTTAGCTAGGATATTTTGTCTTTCCTATTCAGGCACATATCGGCGTAGAACTTCATCCGACCCCATCTTATATAAGAGTCTTACAATCATAAAAAAATATGTAGCCCTGACAACTAATTCCTTCTTTTGTTGTGTCGCATAACCTTCAGGAGCTACACTAGTATATAAAAATGAATAATGTCTACAAAATTCTCATCTGCAACTCTGATAGCAATGAGGTATGCATCAGGTAAGCCTTCATCAATATTTGTTGGCTCTTTTCCATTATTGATCCAAGAGAGGTGATCAGGTCCAACATTCAATCTCCCAAGTTTAACTATCACTTAAAAATAATACTCCCAGAAAAGAAGCAACCATCTACATCTTTCCCCCTCGACACAAGCTTATTGACCAAGTACTTCAAAGCAAAATGGTCTGTGTACATTTTAAAGTGCACACCTAGCAGATAATTCCTGAATTTTTGTAATGCATAAACCATGGCCATTCCTTCTTGCTTTGTGGTTGAATAGTTCTTCTCTACCTTAGATCGTTTGCGACTCATGAAGGAAATTGTGTGATCAATATCTCCTACCCCTAGTTGAGTTAAGACAACGACCTACACTATAAAAGAGGCATCTACATGCACATGAAATTCCTTCTTCCAATCCGGTAATACTAGGATTTATGTCGTAACCATCTTTTCCTTTAGAGTATCCAAACTCTTATGACAGTTATTGTGCCAGGAAAATGTAGCATCCTTCTTTAACAAATTCTCCATGAGCACAATGATCTAATGCATGTCGTAATAAACTTCTTGCAGTACCCAGTGTGACCCAAAGTGATGCGTAGCTATTTTGTGTTCCTAGGGGGTTCCAAATTGATAATTACAACAATCTTAGCAGGGTCTACCATAAATCCCTACTTACAGACAATATGTCCCAAAATTATTCCATATGGTACATAAAAAAATACATTTCTTCAGATTCAAGAAAATCTGATACTTTCTACATGCATCCAACATCAGGCACAGACTAGAGACATGCTTCTTGAGTAGTCCAAACACTGTCCAATCATTGAAGTAGACTTCCAAAAATTTATCAATGAATTCCTTGAACGCTGTGACTACCACCCTCGAGAATATTTCAAGAGCATTTTTTAGTCTGAAAGGAATGACTGTATATTGGAAACATCCCCATTCTATAGCGAATGTAGTCTTGCTTCTATCCTTCGGTGCAATCTTAATTTGGTGATATCTCGAAAATCCATCTGTGAATGAATAAGCTGCCTTCCCGCCAATATTTTCTTGAACTTCATCTGTAAAAAGCGTAGGAAATGGATCATGTACACATGCATCATTTAACTTTCACAGATCCGTGCAAATCATAATATCACCCTTTGTTTTCTTCTCCTGGACCACCATAGGACTGACCCATTCTAATTCTTCTATGGGCTCAATTATTGTTGTCCTGAGCATCTTATCGAGTTCTTCTCTTACCTTTTCCTTGTATTTTGGATTCAACCGATATGGGCATTGCTTAACTAGCTTCACATCTGGTTTTATATTAATCTTCATCATACCCAAATCTCCTGCTATCCCCCTCAAGTCAAAGAACTTAGTTGGAAATAAATCTTGATATTCATGTAATAATTCAGTGACCTTATCCATTGTGTCTTCATCCCAATAGTTGCTAATGGTTGTGAATTTTGGTTCTGTTTCTGAGCCAATATTTACCGATTTTCTGCGCATCAGCTATGAGATATCAGGGACCTACGCATTAGGTCCAACAACTTTGTGCTATCCCTCTTACTCAGGGATATTAATATTCCACAGATCCTCATCACCTTCTTCCGTAGTAACATTGTAACATTCCAAAGCATGTTATAGCTGCGTACTCCAGTCAGGTTGTACCCAAGTGATAGGCTCTACAGGTGTTCAGAAGATTACTACTTTAATCTCCTAAGGCGCTAATCAATGCATTCAAACCCACCTTCAAAACTAAATGTCAGCAAGAAAATCTCCTTCATTTCATCCCAATCAATAGTCTCATGTCGCAGATCCATCTCTAAATACCAGTTCCTTGGGATAACATCCAATATATGAATAAAAATATGCACCCACTATGGTTGAGGTACCTCACCCCACGCCTTAGTCCATCGAGCTTGATTTTCACTCGGATCATCCTTTCACGTGTACTTTTCAGTCAGTTGAGTGTTTGTATATCCAAATATTAATCACATCATTCTATGTTCCTTCCAATTAGAAAAATTATCCTTGTGCATACCCCACCGTCTTGCATGCATAGCTCTCAATGCTAGATCTAAGGCTTGGAATTAATGTTCCTCTGGTACGTCCCTTTCAGAATGGTCAAGAAACATATTGACATCATCCAAGCCATCATCATAAGCCAATTTATGTACCTTAGTATATATAAAATTTGGCAACTTTGTAAGCTGATTACATCACAACATAGAGACCTCATGCAACCGATTATGCCAGTTTAACTCTTCATCTGAATCTAATTGGCAGGAACTTTCCTTCTCCTAGCTATTCCTTCCATCCGCAGTGCGATTGATCCAATCTTCATTTCATGCAGTTAGCTTATATATGTGATCAACGTCTTCGTCTTCATAATACTCAAGGTTTGGTTTGGTATATCGCGCACCTTCTGTTGGATCCAATGGAACAATCACTTGAAGATAATTCTTTTCAAATACCATGCTTCACTTATTTAGATTAATTATCGTGCTCATGTCAAAGGCCCAATAAATCCGAAGCAATGCTAGGCATGGATTATTGTCATCAACTATCTCAATAACTTCAAAATATACTACTGCTCTTACACCTTCAATATCTACAGTTACTCCCTACAGGCGACCTATTGGAATTATGTTTTGTTGATTTACCATGCGCAGCTGAATTGGTGACCATTGTAACTTACGATTCCCCATTCATTCCCACATTTTCTTTGGAAGTATGTTAGCATCATAGCCCAAGTCTAGGATTACGTGGTCCATTTTGAAATTGCCAATCTGTGCTGCCAATCGCATCTCCCTATCTGTTCTCTTCTTACTTCGATTCACCTTATTGAATTCACGCTATTCTAGTAAAGACTTATATTTTACGGCACAGTTATCTATCAGCTCTTATAGTCCTTAAACTATATTTTGATCCCGTAGTAACTTCATACAGGTCTGTAGAAATTATTTTAATACCGTGGGATCTAAATCCTCTGCCGCAGTAACTTCTTCATGTTTCTCCTTCTATGGGACTAGCGATAGCTGGTTCTTAGACGTAGAAGCAGCTGGATCCATAAAATGTTTTCTTTCCTCCATGAAAGTCTCTTTTTCTCTATGTAAATCAAACCCAACATTATTCTCACTAGATTTTCGAAACCATAGATCTAATTCTGGTTGTTTGTTATCGACCTTGTCTTCACTAATGGCTACACTGATTAACGTGACTATGTTGATACTAGGATCGTTTTTGTGTGGCTTAGATCTCATCATCTTAATGTTCTGCATCCGCTATTGGTTCTTCTTCTCCTACATATTCTCTATTAATACCGGGAAGTCTTATATAACATGATCAAATTGATGACTTTATTGACAAGAAAGGCGCATTGGGTTTTGACAGTCGCACGCAAAGTGCCCTGGCTATACTAGTAAAGGCTTATATTTTACGGCATAGTTATCTATTAGCTCTTATAGTCCTTAAACTATCTTTTGATCCCATAGTAACTTCATACAGGTTTGTAGAAATGATTTTAGTACCGTGGGATCTAAATCCTCTACCGCAGTAACTTCTTCAGGTTTCTCCTTCTGTGGGACTAGAGATAGCTGATTCTTAGACGCAGAAGCACCTAGATCCATAAAATGTTTTCTTTCCTCCATGAACGTCTCTTTTTCTCTATGTAAATCAAACCCAGCGTTATTCTCATTAGCTTTTCGAAACCATAGATCTAATTCTGGTTGTTTGTTATCAACCTTGTCTTCACTAATGGCTACACTGATTCGCGTGACTATGTTGATACTGGGATCATCTTTGCATGGCTTAGATATCATCATATGAATGTTCTGCATCAGTTGTTGGTTCTTCTTCTCCTACATCTTCGCTATTAATATCGCGAAATCTTCTATAACATGATCAAATTGATGACATTATTGACAAGAAAGGTGCATTGGATTTTGATAGTCACATGCAAAGTGCCCTGGTTCTCCATAGTTGTAGCAAATGGTTTGGCCTAAATCTCTTCTAGCTCCTCCCCTCATCCTCTTCCTCTTCCTTGGAATCCTCTACGAGCTGCAGGTGAGCCTTGATCATTCTACGCATAGTTTCCAGCCTGTATTCTATATAGCTTTGACAATTCCTTTCATCATGATCAATTGATTTATACAAGTTACAAAAGAGTTGCTTTGGATACTGTATAAACTTCTATAATGGAGAACAATTATCTTTTAAATGTTGTCCTAAAACTTGGCAGATGTTACCCCAAACAATTACGTCGGTGCTTGATCCAGCTAAAGATTCTTGTCTTCAGCGGGTTGGGACCCCCCACAGTTATATAATCCTGGAATATAGGGCACTAATATTTACGATGACCTTCAGTCTTGTACTTCATGTACCAAACTTTAGAATTTGTTTTTGATTTAACTTCCTTTCCCTTCTTCATATCCTGCAACTCCATATGCAAGCTTGCTAACTGTGACTAGATGTTTTGAACTCCTATATTTGTGCCTTAGATCAACAAAGATTCTAGATTCATCATAATCTCTAATGCTTCAACCCGAGACCCAATCTTCTGTTGAGATAATGGAAATCTTGAGTGAGGTAATAGCAAAGCTATGTACTAGTCCCTATGTTTTTCATTTGAAATATGAAGATTAGCTTGGCTCAGTAAGCACTTCAATCATTGATCTATATCCCACATAGAGTAATTAACCCTCTTCTTGATCTCCTTTATTTTGGCCACACATTGGACTTGCGACTTGAGCTCACTAAATTCTGCATTCAGTGCATCCTTCATGTTAGCTAATGAAGTAGCCAGATGAGTCATACTATATCTGATTTACTAGGTAAGAACTCTATCCTGTAGCACTGTAACTATTTGTGCTTTGTTCATGTCATCATCGTTGACCTGTTGTGCCTTCTCCACAGCTTTTGCGACGAACAAGACCTGATCGGGATCCTTTAATCCCTAACCCCTCAATACAAGAATTTTCACTGTATTCGCCATATTGAATAGCGGAGGCAGAGGTGGAGGTGGAGGTGGAGGCTTAGGTGTATGAGGTGGAGGTGAAGGCAGAGCTGGAGTTGATGTATTTAGGATTCCAGAAGTACCCTAATCTACTAACTGTGTCGCACCTCTGGGCATACTAGGGCTACTTCTTTCTTTTTCACTTTCAAACCCTCCCAATAAAGGACTGTATTAACTTTCAACACATTTGTCTAGATTTACTCTAAATCACTTTCCAATTTGTGTACATCCAATTTGACCTCTTTTAAACATTAAGGTAAAGGCATAACCCCTTTTTTTCACAACACCATTTTAATCTAGGTTTTTAGCGATTTCAAGTACTTACCTCTCGGACCTTTGAAGAATTGACACTCAACATCATTATAACACACAAATGTATCGACTGAAAATTTGGTGATGAAACTTCCCAAGATACTTTCAATCTAGTAATCAATAGCCCTTGCAACCTTATAATCAGATCCTTCAAGATGTTTGAATAATTCTGGAGTCCACATAATAGGATCGTCATACTTCCAAGAAGGTTCTATATCCGCTAATTTGGACAACCACTCATGTAATTCGCAAGGGAACGTTGAAAAGAAAACCTTGTGCACTTTTGTATAGATATATTTCTGTAACCACTTTTATTTTGACAAATGCAGATTCTGATTCTCCTAAGCCACAAACTCGCGCAACTTCTGATCTATCAAATCCTCGATTTCTTTCTTAAATGGTATCCAATTACACCACATCATGCATTCCTTAGATAGATCCTAGTCCAGAAAAGGAACCATTTGTTAGCTTGAGGGGGCTTAGACCCAGTTTCAAAGTTAGTTATGCTAACCAACAAAACCCTACACTACCGACCCTTTCGTCAACAACCTGCTTAGCGTAGGCTATAATATCACTCGAGGCAATATTGGGGGATGATAGAACTAGGTTTCTACATCCAGACAACTATGTGATGTGGGGATAAGGCATTTCCTCAATTTAAGAATTTTTCTGACCTTCGTGAACCCTTATCCTTGAAGTTCCCCAACTTAAAGAAACTTTCAACTAAACAGAGTTATGAATTTCGCCTAAGAGTATAATCATGGATAAAATAACAGATAACCATAGATCTAAATCTTCACGGAGTAACTAAGACAATAATACAGATAAATGGAATTAAACTGAGCGTAAATATAGAAAACACACAATTATACAATTTAGACACATATTTTCTTCAAATACTCCTTTAATATTCCAGATCTTCAACACATATACGTTCAGACCCTACGCACACAGCTATAGGGGCCCACACACTCAGCTGTGGACTTACCAAGGTCTTCACGCACACAGTAATAGGAGCCTTCCCCTTTTCCCAAATACAGAAAGATCTTACTCCTATAGACTCAAAAATATCTCATCTATGAATTGATTGATTACCTTAGACTTGCTAAGAAACCCCTTTATATACTTTTTCCTATTACAACACCATGGTCTACAAACCACGGGTGGAGATCAAAATAATACAAAACTTAGGGGCTTTGACCTTCCTAAAACCTCTTGACTCCTAGTGACTTGCATTATTCACACTCTACTCCTCAAAATGTGGATACTTCACAATATCTTATCAAAATTAGACTTAGGGGACCCCGTCCTAACAAAACCCCTTTTGCATGATGGGGGGGAAGTCTCCTCATAGTCTATTCCTTATTTTCATACGTATCATTTTTCCAAAAGCCTCACCTTACACTTTTCAAGTGCTCCATTTTATTTTTAATTACTCATGTAGTCCCTCTTATAACCAATTGTCATGATTTTGAATGGATGATCCACCAATTTCCTTGTCCGTTTCTTGATTATAGAATCATATTCCCATCAATTGACCTCTTTCCACTCATCATGAGAAGTAACTTATTCAAAGGAAGTTTGTTCAAAATCATTAGATCAATTAAAGGCAATTATATAAAACATCCATATCATTGAATCACTTGAATATAATTATCTACATCACCTCCATCATCTTATCATGTTGAAATTTTAGTTATTATCTTTCCATCGTCATTAGAATGAACACTTCCAAGTGTTTTTATGAGAAAATTTGGAAATTTGTATGATGGTATATGTTTCTCAATTGATTGAGATGGTTTTGCACTCCCATCAAGGTTCAACCTTTCAATCATCTTGATGACATCATCCAATTGAACCTCTATTTTGATGAATTCATTGAATCTTCTACATGAGGGGGAGATGGAACTTCAAAAGGGGATTCTCGATATTGATCCAAATTAGGGATCCCCACTTCAAGATAAGGAATCTAATTATCAAACATATGACATTTCTTTTCATGGGTGAACATACCTAGATGATCAAGATATCGCTCAACGGTCTTGTGATTCATCGTGAATTCAAGAAAAAATACATCTATGGAAAGAATAAAATTTGTATTTACTTCACTAGAAAGATGATATGCTTTGGTGGTATTGAGTACCCCAAGAAGATGCACCTTTGACTCCTAGCATATATTTTGTTTCTTTTCTCCTTAGGGATTAACATATAACAAGTTGAACCAAATACCTTGAGATGCTTCATCGAAGAATGTAGTCATACCACATTTCATAAGGAATTTTTTTCTCAAGAGCACGAGATGCACTTTTATTTCACATATGCTAAAAAAAATATTACATCAACAAAAAACTTCAACTTCACATTCTTTGAAAATAACATTGAATGTACCATATTCAAGAATGTCCTATTTATTATTTTTGCTACATAATTCTGCTAAGGTTGTATGGAACAATGGTTTGATGCTTGATCCCATGTTGGAAAAGATAGATACCAAACTGATCTAAACTTAAACAAGAATAGAAAAAATTATAGATATAACCATAAATACAGAGATGCAGTAGAAATAGCACTTCATTTCATTAATGCCAAATACTAAAATATGCTTACAAACAAAATGGAAACAAGACTAGCTCGGGCTATGGTAGTTTATCTCTGAGAAGAGATGTGGCGGCTACATGCCTATGAATTCTATTAAAATGAGGCTCAAGGGCCTATTTATTATTGAAAAACATGAGAAAACCATGAACAACCAAAACCATTACCCCAAGAGATGTAAGGCCAAGAATTTGTGGGCCTCGTTGGGGTTAGTTGAGCTGCCAACTTTCTGGGGTCATAACTTGGTCATATTGTCTCTATTTGGTGCATACGATACCTTGTTGAAAAGCTCTCTTCGAGTAATACAATATCTATCATAGGTCCTTGACTATGTTTATGGGCCTACAATGAACCTAAAAATAAAAACGTTGTTTAGAGGGTCAAAACTACTCCGGAAGTTCAGGACCTGAAAAACTGCTAAAAATAGTAAATGCTAAAATAAATAAGGAAACAAATGAAACCAACTGGAGTTCTAAGTGGGATAGGTGGGTGGCCAAAAATATCCACTTGTATCATTCCTCACCCCTTAGGAAGCAATGGTCCCCATTTTGTGCAGAGCCTCCATGAGTGAGGAAATTTCTGTTGAACCTGGTACCTGGTGAGCCACTTGCCTTGGTGTTGGAGTTGACCAACATTGACAACCCGATATAGTTGGATTTTCTTCTGGAAATTTTTCTTGACCTATGTGTTCATAATGTGATCCTTTGTTGCCTATTCCATGTAGTCTAGGTTTAGTTCTGTTGGTGTCAGTTATTCTACAATCTCTGATTTGTCTAGTCATGGTGGGAAGTATGGACAAAGGCAGTCCACATTGAACATTGGGTGCATGCCAAGGAATGGGGGAATGTTGAGATCAAAATAATTATCTCCCATAGCCTTGGTAATGGTGTAAGGACTATATCATAGTGGTCTAAGCTTCTAATGGGCTCCAATAAGGCATTCTTTCTGCAAATGAAATCAAACTTTGTCACCCACTTGAAACTTGTGTGGCACCTAATATTGATCATGTCGCTGCTTGTACTTGGCATTTGACTTCTTCACGATGATTTGAACTTGTTGGTGGATGTGTTAGATGCGTTTAATAAATATGATCGCTTTACCAACCTCAAATAATACATGTGTAGATTTTTTCTATGTAGTCCCGTGAGGCATGTCAACATCAATCAAACATAATGGCTGAAATCCTAGACCCACTTCAAAGGGACTGTGACCAATCGAGCTATGGAGATCTCTATTATAACTGTGTTGCACATATGGAAGACTCTCATGCCAGGTTTGAGGATGCTTGGAGTTTTACATGCGAAGTATGTGCACTATCATCTTATTAACAACCTTCGTATGGCCATCAGTCTAGGATGGAAGGCAGTCGACTTGGTGAGCTTGGCGTCCAATAGTGTTAAGAGGATTGACCAAAATGTTCTTAAGAACTTGCTATCCCGATCTGATATAATTGTCTACAGGATCCCAAAACATACCCATATGTTAGAAAATTACATATTACAGAGAAATGGAACACATAAAATATTGTAGAAATATAAACACAGAAAACACATAAAACAAGAGAGACACAGAAATACGTGGTTCACCCAGTTTGGGCTACGTCCATGGAGAAATAGCTAGCCCTTCCTTTTATATTATCCAACAAACTAAAGAGATACAACCTACAACAGATCCACTGTAATTCCCTCTTCGTTCTCAATCTCCTCTCTCTTCCTCACTTAAAATACAGATCTACATAGACGCAATACAATTACCTCATATATAGCAAGTGGTTGCCTTATAGGTCTAAAAAAGCTAAATTAAACATAATTTCTACCATCATATCTCTACCTAATGAACGACCCAAATTGACTACGAAATTACAACATTTTACAAGGCAGTTTTACATCTATTTTTAGCATCGGACCCCCCCTGCAACAAATATTTTATGGGTAGTGTTATCACCCCATTAGGAATTGGGGTCCAATGCGGCAATACCTTTGAATACAAAAGGCAATTAGGCTCCACACCCAACAATCTCCCACTTGGAGACTGATTATAGGAACTCTGTCGCTGCTTCATTTGCTAGACAATGAATCCACTTTAGACATGATTGTTTCTCATCTTCTTCATCATACTTGAAGACCAATTGAAATTGAGTAGATTCTCAGTTTCTCCCCGGTTACAACTTTTGTTAACATATCTGCAGGATTCTGGCTAGTGTGTATCTTTTCCAGCTTCAACTATCCATCTTCCAACGCTGACTGTATGAAATGGTACTTGAGCTGTATATGTTTAGTCTTGGAATGAAATGCAAAGTTCTTTGCAAGATGTATGGCACTCTGGCTATCACTGTATAACCTTCCCAACTCTTGCTTCTTACACAATTCATCCAGAAACCTTTGTAACCAAATAATTTCTTTACTAGCCTCTATAACAACAACATACTCTGCTTCCATTATTGAGAGTGCAACAACACTTTGTAGTTTTGAGACCTAACTGACAGTTGTTCCACCTACAGTAAACACATACCCTGTTGTGATCCTCCTGTTATCTCTATCACTCGCCATATTTGCATCAAAATTTCCTTGTAGAGCAATGTTTGAACCACCAAAGCATAATGTTTGATTTGTGGTACCTCTCAAATACTTGAGAATCCACTTCACTGCCATCCAATGTTGTTTTCCTGGATTCTTCATGTACCTGCTTACAACTCCCACTGCATGTGCAATATCAGGCCTTGTGCACACCATTGCATACATTAAGCTTCCAATTGCTGATGCATATGGAACTTTAGACATATGAGCCATTTCTTCTTAAGTCTTGGGACACTCCTCCTTACTTAATTGTAAATGGCTAGCCAAAGCTATACTAACTGGTTTTGCATTATGCATATTACACCTTTTCAACACCTTTTCTTTGTACTCACTTTGAGACAATGTTAATTTACGATTCTTCCTATCTCTAGTTATTCTCATATCAAGGATTTGTTTTGCAGCACCCAAATCCTTCATTGCAAATGAGTTCACCAATTTTCTTTTAAGCACATTTATTTCCTGCATGTTAGAACCTGCAACAAGCATGTCATCTACATACAATAACAATATAATATAGCTGTCGTCATTTTTCCTTTTGAGATAAACACAATGATCAGAGTGACATCTAGTATAACCTTGTTCAAACATAAACATGTCAAATTTTAGATACCACTGCCTTGGAGCCTGTTTTAAGCCATACAAGCTCTTCTTCAATCTGCACACTAGTTTCTCCTTCCATTTTACCTCATATCCTTGTGTTTGTTGCATATATATCTCTTTCTCCAAATCCCTATGGAGAAAGGTTGTCTTTACATCTAACTGCTCAAGATGCAAATCTTCAACTGCTACTAGAATTGAAATAGTTCTGATTGAAGTCGTTATAACAACAGGAGAAAATATCTCATCAAAGTCTATACCCTTTTTCTGTGCAAACCCTTTCACCACAAGTATAGCTTTATACCTTTTTCTACATCCATCTTCTTCCTTAACTTGTAAACCCATTTATTCTGCAATGTTGTTTTACCTGTAGGCAACCTGACTAAGTCCCAAGTCTGGTTATGTGCTAAGGATTCCATCTCTTCTTTCATGTCTTTCTCCCACTTCTTCCTAGTTTCTACCTGTACTGCTTCTTCATAACATTCTGGTTCGCCCGAATCAGTCAACAATACATAATATAATGAAGGAGAGTATCATTCAGGGGATCTACTTATCCTAGTAGATCTTCTAACACCACTTTCATGTGTTTGAGGTGCTTGTTGCTTTTGTGGTTTTTGTTCTAGATGTTGATCATTACGATTTTCAGGCAACATCACTTTTTCTGTGATCTCGTCAAGCATTGTGTATTCTCTGTTTTCTTTTTCCTGTTTCTTTTCCTGCAGCTAATCCTTATACAAAACATTTTCATTGAATATGACATCTCTACTCCTAATGATTTTGTGTTTTTCATAATCATAAAAGTGATAACCAAAATCATTAACACCATATCCAATAAAGGTACATTTCTTTGATTTTTCCTCAAGGTTTGTTCTATTTTATTTTTTAATGTGGACAAAAGCTTCACAACCAAAAGTCTTTAAAAAAGAGTGATTTACCTTTTTACCTGTCCATGCCTCCTTTGGAATACCACCATCCAAGGAACTTGAAGGCCCGCTGTTTATTAGATAAATAACAGTATCTACAACATCTACCCAAAATTGTAAAGGCAATCCTGCATGTAATCTCATGCACCTTTCACACTCCATGATTATCCTATTCATCCTTTCTGACACACCATTGTATTCTGGTGTTCTTGGAACTGTCTACTCTCTACAAATTCCATTCTCTGAACAGTACCTATCAAAATCTTTACTGTAATATTCACCTCCATTGTCTGATCTGAGACACTTCAACCTTTTTCCTATCTCATTTTCAACCAAGGCTTTCCATTTATTGAAAGTATCAAATACATTAGATTTATTTCGAATACAATAAATCAAAGTTTTTTTGGTTGCATCATCAATAAAAGTACCATAATAATGAGAGCCACCAAGAGATGATACATGTGCAGGTCCCCATACATCTGTATGCATAATCTCTAATTTGTCGCTCTTCTTTTCTTTCCCAACTCTGAGGAATCTGAATCTCTTATGTTTTCCATAAACACAATTCTCACATAATTGTAAATCAACATGCTTAAAACCTAGTAACAAATTTCTTGAGTGAAGAATTTGCATTCCCTTCTCACTCATGTACCCGAACCTATGATGCCACAATTCCATATCTTCTTCCGTAGAGGTTAAAGCATTAACAGAATTAGAAATACCATTGCATAAATACAATGTACCAACCTTTTCCCCTTTTGCTATTACCAAGGATCCTTTAGTGACCTTCTAGGTTTTATCTATAAAAGTAGTCACACAACCTTCACCACCCAAATGCCCTATTGAAATAAGATTTTTCTTCAGATCTGGAGCATGCCTTACCTCATTCAATACCCATTTATTTCCATTCTGTTGTTTTATGAAAATTTTACCCATTCCAATGATTTGACAGGGTTTATTATCACCCAATCAAACCTGTCCAAAATCTCCTTGAACATAATCTTGAAAATGTTTCATATCAGGTGTGGCATGGAATGAGGCCCCTGAATCTACGAACTAGGCATCAATAATATTTTCTAAAGAGAAAATAAAAGCATCTTGTAACACATCACCTGTTACATTCACTTCATGATTATTTTCTTGTTGTGCATCTCCTTATTTTCCCTTTCGAGACTTGCATTCTTTCTTCAGGCTTCCTTTATTCCTGCATTTCCAGCACACTATCCCTGATCTAGACTTGGATCTACTTTTTCTTGACTTACTATTATATCTAGGGCTCTATTTTTCTTCCCCTATTCTCTGCAGTGAAAGAATTACCTGATGTCTCACCAAAGCTTTTCCTTCGCATTTCCTCTCTAAGGATTGCACAGACAACATTATAAAACTTTAAAGTACTAGATCTAGAGACAAAGTTACTAATGGCCATAACTAAACCATTCCAACTTTCTGGCAATGAGCACAGAAATAATAGAGCCCTAACTTCATCATCAAAAGTTACCCCTATAGAACTTAACTAACTGGTAACTGTATTAAATTCATTTAAATGATCAGCAACAGATCCACCTTCTGACATTTTCATATTAAATAAACGCTTCATAAGAAATACCTTATCTGAGGCCGAGGGTTTTTAATATAGTTTGGCCAATGTCAACATTAAATCCTCTGTTGTCATTTCCTTTGAAATATTAAACGCTACAGATGCCGCTAAGCACAACCATATTGTTCCAAGTGCCTTTTTGTCGAGAATACCCCATTTTGTGTCTATCATACTCATCAAATTCTCTTCCTTTCCGCTTAATGGTTGGTATACATCTCTCTAATATAGATAATCTTCCATCTACATCTTCCACAGCTGGTAGTTTTGGTCGTTGAATTTTTCGACCCTAAACCTACCATATTTTTCCGTTGCTCCCACTCAAACCAGGAACCCTTCTCTCCTATAAGTTTATCAGCCAAATAGACCTTCAGCTCCGATACAATTTGTTAGAAAATTATATATTACATAGCAATGGAACACATAAAATATTGTAGAAATATAAACAAACAAAACACATAAAACAAGAGAGACACGGATATATGTGGTTCACCTAGTTTGGGCTACATCCACGAAGAAACAGTGAGTCCTTCCTTTTATATTATCCAGCAAACTAAAGAGATACAACCTATAGCAGATCCACCATAATTCCCTCTTCACTCTTAATCTCCTCTCTTCCTCAGTCAGAATACATATCTACATAGATGCAATATAATTCCCTCATATATAGCGAGGGGTTGCCTTCTAGGGCAAAAAACCCTAAATTAAACATAAATTCTAACGTTAGATCTCTGCCTAATGAATGGCCCAAATTGACTATGAAATTACAACATTTTACAAGGTAATTTTACATCTATTTTTAGCTTCGGGGGCGCTACCTCGATTCCCCCCGCTAGGGGGGCTCCTAAAGGTCACAAACTAACCCCCCCTAGACCCGTGCAGCGAATATTTTACGAGCGGTGTTGCCATCCCATTACGAACTGGGGTCCAATGCAGCGATACCTTTGAATACATAAGATAATCAGGCTCCACACCCAACAACATACTCATTCAAAGAAGATTTTGGCAGTGTCATCCGCGGTGATACTATTCTTGGAGGCCGCCAATATGGCCATCCTAGAAAATTTATCCACAACCGCAAATACACATTCATCACCATGCTTGGTATAAGGGAGGCCAGATACATAGTCCATGAAGATGGATTCCCATGGCTAGCTAGGAGTAGGTAGAGGAGAGTACAGGCCTTGCTTATTGATTATTGGCTTTGCGATGGCATAGGCAATGCAGGATCTGATATATTTCCTAACATCCATTCGGAGTTTGGTCCAATAAAAGTAATTTTGTAGTACAAACATAGTTTTCTCCACACTAAAGTGTCCTGCGACCCGATTGTAGTGCACCTCCCAAATCAGCTTCGCATGCTCGCTTGAAGGAACACAAAGGTGGCCCAAGTAGTACAATAATGCATCCTAGAGGTGGAAATCAGAAACTTTCTTTCCATATACTAGCATCTAGTATGTGGAGGTGAACTCTAGATTATTTTTGTATAGTTGTGGCCATCTAGAGGTCCCATGACCACAAGAGTTGAGAATAGTAGTAAGTGCTACATCTCGGGGCCGACTGAGGTAGTCTGTAACATGATAGGTGCTGCCCTTTTTGTATTTAATGTTCAAGTGGAATTATTGCAGATATGTAGACCACTTTCGATGGCGATCGTTTTAAAACTTGCCCCATGTCTATATAAACTAAAGAGGTTAGTGATCAGTGCGAATGACCATGACCTTCCCCAAGATGTAGTTCTTCCATTGTCGATAAGCCTACACTTGGAATACATATCGTTATCATAGGTGGGGTACTTCCGAATTGTATCAGAAAGTGTCTTACTATGATAGGCGACTAGATTCCTCTGCTAAGTGAGGACTCCACCAATAACATAGTCTGAGGCATCTATCTTGATTAGAAATTGCTTCTGCAAGTCTAGCAGTGTGAGTGCCATACAGAGCAGAGGCGGTGCTTCAAATCAATGCATGCCTTCTGTTGGGACTCAAACCAGGAATTTTTTGTTGGGTGTGGAGCCTGATTATCTTCTATATTCAAAAGTACCGCCACATTGGACCCCAGTTCAAAATGGGGGCGG
>APFE031646876.1:157898-195131 GCA_000404065.3 Pinus taeda | reverse complement strand
AAAGGAAGGGATAAGATCAATCACAACAATAATGGATTTGGCCTCATCACTTGGAAACTTCTATGGAATGGTGGCAAACTACTTCCCATTCAAGGAGATTTGAAGCCAAACCATCTTCACTTAACATGGATTCAATTGGTGAATGAGTTGGAGAGAACTTTCGGAGGTTGATTGGTTAAAAAATTTGCCAAAAAAGGTTGGCACGATTGTGACTCTGGGACAGAGCGCTAATAGCGCGCCCCTTTTATAGGATTTTCCCCATTGGCGCAGGCAGAACACAGTGGACCAGCGCTAATGTAAAAAGGGCCATTTTTGAGGGCAAGCTGCAGGAGATGTCTTCAGGGCATATGAAGCTCATGTTCAGAGGGGAATGATGCAAGTGGTTTCAAGTCTTGTCACTTCTCACAAGTCCTGAAATGAGTCCTCCAAGGTGTAGGAGAGGGGTAACAGGGACGGTGACAAATGGTGACAAATTACCCTGTAACAGATGCCCCATAAAGCATGAGGTCCGAGAGAGAGAGGGGTGAAGTGCTTTACAAGAACATGTGTGACTAAAAACACGGTTGCCGAAGAACCTGCAAAAAGAAGTACCACTGATATCTCAAGTACATGATATATGTGGTATGGGTGCAGCCATCCGTAACAGAGTATATAAAAATGGGATCCAAGGTATGGACGCAGCCATCCGATGAGGATCAATGAATGGACTCACGTATGGTCACAGCCATCCAATAAATGAGTCATGTAATGATTACAATAATCCACAAAATGCAGCCCGAATTTCCTTATGCACAATCTGGGGTCTTGTGCTCCGACGCAACCCGAACATGGTACAAGTTCAAGCATGTGAATACAGGATTCGATGTCGAACATGCATGAACATCGTCTGATTACCAGTCAATGATGAAAACTGTTAACAAACGTGAGAGTTACCGCCAATAATGACGATGGTCCTCAAGGTACTATAGGTACAATCCACGGCGTGCGAATCAATGAGCCGATGTCGAACACCCGTAGAATCATTCAATCGGAGGCCAATGATGAAAACCTTGCATCGAACACGAAGAACCTGCCATTGAGGCATGCAGGCCCTAAGGCACCTGAAGGGAGTCTCTAGGTCATCTTCTTGGATAATGAGCTGAAGTCGACAGGAAGTGATCTTGATCGAAGGTGGGCCATAATGTTTCCCACATCATCGACATGAGACAGAGAGGGATAACATGTTTTGTGTGAGATATCGGAGGAAGGTTGAGTATTCTGTAGAGGTCAACTTCTCTTGAACATATCAGCGGCAAAACAGTGGATTTGGCAGTATTTGATGTCAAATGATCAGGGGTCATGATGACAAGACGATGAGCAGATGAATGGTCAAATAGGATAACCCAAACCCATGGAGGCAAGTGTGAAATGAAATGAGATGTCCCCACCCAGACACGAATGCAGATAAGTGCCATGTTCAAGAGCGACATACTGCCGACGACGATGATTACGATTCCTTTATTCCCCCACCATTTCTGGCGAGTACCCCGATTATTTTTGGACGGCAAGCTTGACGGGGATAGCATATGCTTGAATGGTGTCATTGCGACAAAACCCAATGTCATTAAAGTTTTAACAAGTCTGACAAAGGAAAAACTCGGCGTCTTTTCATGTTTAGAGAGTTTGAAAAGACAGCAAAAAGGAAACTCCAGGGGTGCCCTTTTTTGTAAAGTTGTGTCTCTCGAGCCCGAAAAAGTATAAAACTAAGCTCGAAAGAACCACCCGACCATTACGACTGAGGAGTATTTTTCGTGAGTAGTGACACCGACCTGAAAAAGTAAAAAAGTGATCGATATCACGTCGTTTCGCTCCCATTAACGAACCTGAAACGACAAAGGCCCAACGATCTTTTCATTCTTTATACGGTCGGAAAAAGAGTTTAAAGTCGTCTGCCTCTTATTTACGTTTAACGAGTCAAGAGGAACAACTCGACAATCTTTTCATGTTTAGCGAGTCAGAAAAGAGCTGAAAGATGACTCCATAATGACTTTTTCGTGTACTTGCTGAGTCTGAAAAAGTATAAAATACAACTCATTCCACCATCGAAACTGCGTAAAATACCTTTCGCTGCACAAGAAGCAAACGTAAAATCCATTTTCGACCAAAAATACATTAAAATATTAAAAAATAACCTTTCTAAACCCAAAAATGAGTTAAAAGGTCTATAAATATGGTGAAAATGTAAAAAATAGAATTACTTTTACTTTTTACCTCTTGAAGAGTGGGAGTCGTCTGTTTGGAGAGCAAACTTCAGGCGGTGAATACAGCCAATCCGTGCAACCATTCGCGATTTCGTCGGCTCCAGGTAAGAGGCGCTTCCCTTAGCTCCATTTCCATACCATTTTTCATGCATTTTATTCCTAATTGAGCCTCTGCAAGGGGGATTTTCAAATTTAGGGCTTTACCCCATTAGCATGGGTATCCGGCATAGGCCCACGCTAATGGGGTAAATTACCCAAGGGGGTCACGCTATTAGCGCGACTGTTTTAAAAACAGCCGCGCTAACCGCGCAACTCAAATTTTTACATAGATTTCCCAATTTATTTTGAATTTTTCCTGGTTTATAAATCCACCAAGGTTTTAATAATGATTTATTTGTCCTTGTGGGTGTAGGAAACAACCAAAAATGGTGGTAGAGTGGAAAGAACGAGAACACGATGCCGTGGACGGCTTGGACATTGAAGATGTGGGGTGTATGAACGCCTTGAGGGACTGTGGCCTCAAAAAATTCTTCCTCACATCATATATGCGATCTCAACCTGAATTGTTACAGTTCATAATTGATGCTTGGGATGTGGACGACCAAGTATTTCGTCTACGGAACCAGACCTTAGAGCTTGAGGTATCCGATGTATACTTCATCACTGGGTTGTCACGGAGAGGGGCAATTCCCATTTTTACTGGCAGTAGACCTTCTGGAGAGAAGGTAGGTGAAGTAAAGGCCCGAGTGTGTCCAGAAGCACAATTTGGGAGATAGAGTGCTAAGGTGGCTATCAACACCATCCAGGACTTGACACTCAAGGCGATTTTATTCACCATCACATGTGTAGCTGGGGTACAAGCGCCCCATGAGGCGAGCAAGAACCATCTGATACTCGCGACAGAATGCCTCAGCCCCACCATCTTTGATTGGGCTACAGCTGTGACTACTAATATCAAAAGGCAACTCACAAATTGTAAGCATGCAGGGGTGAAACAGTTCGCGTATGGCTCGATTGTGGTATCATTCTTCTTGGAGCGATTACCACTTTTCCAGATCCAGGGAGCTGTAGTGGCTGATCCATTGCCACGAGAGCCTAGGATGGCTCGCTGGGCAGAATTGATGCCCAGAGGAGGAGGGGGCCAGGAGATGTCATGGCGGCCCAAATTCTTCATATGGCTCCGCCGTCAGCTGATCATGGTAGAGGATTGGCCATACACAGGGACCAATTTCATGGGAGATCCAGACCTTCCACTACCAGAGGGAGAGGAATGGGAGGAGGAGTTAGGTATGGACTTCTTGTTTTTGTTGTTTTATGTATTTTCATTTTTTTTTCTTTTCTAAATACATGCCTGTTATGATAACGACTGTATGTATATGCAGATGTTGGCCCAGAGCGACCAGCCGACCTGTCCCCTACAGTGCGGAGGGGCCAACCCGTAGCTGACACGCAGGCAGGGGGTACCATGGGGGAAGAGCTGATACAGAATCTCGAGGGGCTCACCCAAGGGATTCCGAGTTATGCCAGATTGGCGAACGTGCCTTTCGCATATCAGAGGCACACAGTGGGGATGCCGACTCGCGTCCATCGCCTACTGAGACGATTGGTGCACGCGGTGATGTGCTATCATGAGCACCACCGTGATTAGACTCCTAGGCTTTATTTTCTGCATATTTTTTTAGAGACACGTGTCTAAGATGTACGGAGAACACAGACTCTATCTAGACATGTACACTTATTTTTTGAGCGTCTCAGTGCGCCACACGATATATATATATATATAATATATATATATATATATATATATTATATATATATATATAGATTATATATGTATATATATATCTATATATATTATATATATATATACATATATGGTGTTATGGTTTATTCTATTTTATGCTTCTTGTATTATGTTGATTTACATATTATGCAAATGTCTGTCCAATACATAGTTAGCTAATGCATCGGTTATTGCATTAAGTCGTCTTGGAATATGTTGATAAGTAATCAAATCAAAATCTCTTTTCAATAACTTAACACGTAAATACAACCTTAAAATACGATGATCTCTGATGGAATAACGCGCATTGAGCTGGTGGACTACAAGTTGAGAATCTAAGTTTACAACCAATGTGCGAATGCTGAGGTTAATCGCCTCAGCTAATAATTCAATCACAGCACTATATTCAGCAACATTGTTCGTTGTACAACCCAGACACACCCCTTGGATATCTACTAACTCACCACGAGGATTGTAGATCACCCATGCCGTAGATGACAAGTTGCGGGTACTGCGGGAAGCACCATCAGCGAAACCAACGTAAGGCGATCCAGACATCTGTTCAAGAAGCAAAAGACACAATAAGCGGCAATCATGCCGACACACTGAGATAAAAACTAAATAAACACGCACACACAACACACTGCTGAAATCATACGTATGTACAAAGAGAGAGAGTGCTTGGACTCAGGCGTAATATTTCTTGAGATAAAGCCCATTTCGAGGCCTGTCCAGGGGATTACCTTCATAATCTATAAGCTCATAGGCACCTTTTTGTAAAACTCTTTTCACAATATAGGGCCCATGCCACATCGGCTCAAGTTTTCCTGCTCCCATCTTATCGTTAGCTTTATCATAGAGCAGTACTAGGTCTCCCTCGATGAAAGAGCGGGGGTTAACAGCATTATCGAAGTGAGTTTTCACTCGCTTCTTCTGAGCTTCAATAGCTAGGGAGGCTAGACGATGAGTCTCATCCAGCCATTCTAAGTAAAGAAATCGCTCTTCTACAGGGGTAGTATCAGGGAGTAACTCGACGGCTAACTTCAGTGAAGGAATCTCACACTCAATGGGAAGGGTTGCCTCCAATCCGTAAACTAACTGAAAAGGAGTGAAACCGGTGGCGTCCTTCACAGAGGTACCGTAGGCCCACAAAGTAGAGAACAACATCAGATGCCAACTAGACTTATGCATGCCAACAGTTCTTTGAAGCATCGTGACCAAAACCTTGTTCACGGCTTCCACTTGACCATTTTCCTGAGGATAGTACGGGGTCAAACTATCATGCCTAAGACCTAGCTGGGTTGTTAACTCGACCATCATGTGATTACGAAATGTTTTCCGTGATCAGTGACGATGGCTTGTGGAACTCCGAACTGCGAAATAACATGATTAAACAGGAACTGCGTCGCGGTGTGATTGTCTTCTGACAATGTAGGCATCACCTCGGCCCATTTCGTAAAATAATCTACAACAACGATGATGTATCCATGTCCCCTAGTCGAGCGAGGGTTACAGGTCACATAATCGGTGCCCCATTTGGCAAAGGGGCCGACGGTTACAACGGGGTGCAGCGGAGCAGGGGGTGCATGCATCTTCCGTTGGTAAATCTGGCATTCATGACAGGAACGGACAACAAGAATGAAATCCTTGAAAATGGAGGGCCAGAAATAGCTAGCACGAAGGATTTTCTGTGCAGTGGCATATCCAGACATGTGACCGCCACAAGCACCAGAGTGGTAGTCATTTAGAACTCTCTCGGCTTCTTCGAAGGTTAAGCATCGGCGAAGAACAGAATCAACACCGAGACGGTACAGGGTGTCCCCAACGATGCGATATGGTTGAGCTTGATGCCAAATCCATAGACGAGCATCCTTAGAGGTCTCAGGATAGAAAGAGGACGTCCGCAAGTAGACAATAATGTCCCCGTACCAAGGATCGAGGGTGCTGATAAGGAAAAGAGTTTCGTCTGGAATAGAATCCTCTATCTGAGAGGAGGTAGTAGCGAACGACAAAGAACACAATAGCTCAGCGAAGACGAGTGATTTGTTAGACTTGGCAGCAGTAAATTCCAAGTCAAACTCTTGGAGGATGACTATCCACTTTGAGTATTTGCCCCCCGGAAATTGTCGTGACAGAATATAAGTCATGGGGTTGCAATCGGAGATCACCATCGTAGTACGCAACAAGATATAGTGACGGAATCGTTGAACAGCGCAAACAGCTGTGAGGGCCAACTTCTTGACATATGCATATCGAGTTTCCGTATCTAACAAGTTGCAACTAAGGTAGTAAATAACATGTTCGATGCCATCGTCGTCATCTTGTACCAGAACCATACCGATGGTGGTATCAGCAGCGGCCAGGTATAACGTATAATCATGATGGTAATTTGGAGGTTGCAACAAAGGGGAGGAAACGAGAAGAGTTTTAAGACATGCAAAAGACTCCTCGGCTATGGCATCCCATCGAAATGGGGTGTCACGCTTAAGTAACCATGTGAAACCCTTTGCCACTTCGGCATAGTTTGGGATAAATCGTCGTAATAAATTAGCTTTACCTTGCAAGCTCTACAGTTGCTGCAAAGAAGCAAGGGGAGGAAGATTCAAAATTGCCTCGACTTTAAGGGGATCCAAGCAGATGCCCTCTCGGGAGACGATAAACCTAAGAAGTTGGCTAGATTCGACGCAGAAGACACATTTATGCGGGTTTAGTCGGATATTGTAGTGTCGACAGCGAAGAAAAATCTCGCGAAGATGTGATGGGTGGTCCGAGTGCTTAGCTGAATGAGCGGGAAGGTCATCCAGATAAGGCTGTACGATGTGCCGAATATCATGAAAGGCGTAAGACATCGCACGTTGGAAGGTGGCGCCAGCATTCTTAAGACCGAAGGGGAGCTTTTTGTAAGTGAAAGTACCCCATGGACAGATAAAGGCCATCTTGTGTTGATCAGCGGGGGTGATATTAATCTGGTTGTAGCCAGAAAAGCCGTCCATAAACGAATATATTTCACTGCCCGCACACTCATCAATGAGTTGGTCAATGAACGGTGTGGGGTAGTTATCTTTTGGGCAAGCTTGATTAATGTCCCGATAATCAACACAGACGTGAATAGTACCCTTCTTTTTATCTACATGGACAATATTTGAGACCCAATCTGTAAGTGGGATAGGATAAATAAAACCAGCTTTAAGAAGTTTTTCAACTTCCACTTTGATAGCTGCCGCCTTACGGGGGTGCACGGGACGCAAACGCTGACGAACAGGTTTGGCCCTAGGATACGTAGGTATCTCATGCACTATAATGGATGGATCGATGCCGGGCATCTCTTCATAGGACCACGCAAAAACGTCACGAAATTCGCGAAAAAGTGCTATATATATTTGAATCTCCTCAGGAGTGCAAGTGACTCCTATATAGATGTTCTCGACAATCCCTGGTTTAATAGAGATGTCGATGGGTTGGGTCTATGTAATGTGCCCAAAATTTCCTTCAGACATTGTTTGATAGATCTGGATGGGCGTCTGAAGAGGCTGTGAAGGGAGACATGGAGCAAACCGCTCGAGACAAGCCAACGTTTCCCGGAGGGTAGGGAGAAACGAGGAACGGTGGTGAAGATGCAACCACGGACGTTCCTCAAGAGACATGGTCTCTCTATTGGCTTCGTCAGAAAGAAATATTTCCTTTAACGGATCCGAGGAGGCACATTCTCCAAACCAGGGGGGAAAGTCGTATGAGTCAAGAGCCCCACTTGAAGTAGTGGGTTCCACATGAGGGGCCGATGCAGCAACGATTTCGATGTAGTTGAGCTCGGTTGGAATCAACGACATCTCCTCGCCCCACGATTCTATCTGGTCGATGGGGGGAAGGGCCCAGGGATCAGAACGAACCGAAATCATAGAGATAGAGGCAAGGTTGGGAGTTGGGAGGGAGAAAACACCCATAAGGGTGGAATCTTTGAAGAGCCCGGCTCCCACACCCTCAAAAGGAACAAAGGTATGTTCAACGAAAGGTACATTTCCTTCAGAAGAGGAGGCGAAGAAGGAAAGCTGGTCTACTATGACAATTTTCCCCTGGTGAGGGAAACAGATGACACGGAAGAGGGATGAAGCCACGACACACATGGCATACGTCCAACTCCGGCCTAGAAGGAGGTTGTATGTGAGATTCGCGTCAACGACCTCAACTTCTACTTCCATGGTTTTCCCTTCTAAGGTGATTGTCAATCGTTGAAGAATACCATAAGGACGGGATTCTCTCCCATCGAAAGCTTCCAAAGTCGTAGGAGACTGGCTCAGAGTCGGAGACCCGATCGCTTTCCAACAAGCAATAGACATAATGCAAGTCGATGTGCCCTCATCAATAACTGTACGATGAATCATTTTTGAATTGATGATGACTTGGATAAGAAAAGCAATCTGATGAGGCAGCCTCGGGACATGGCTCTCGAGATCAAAGGTAATCAGATCCGAATCTGTTGGGTCGATGCCACCGATGGCCGATAGCAGGGACTTCCTCTGAGGGGGGTAGCTCTAGAGAACTTGTAAGGTGGACATAGCCGACGGAGCTTGTGCTAAGTCCTCAACGATGCTATAGTGCTGGGCAGCACGAGCATTCAGGTTGTAAGATGATCTCCTGAGTACTCCTTTAGGAGGGGGTCGGATGGTCGTCTCAGTACTTGGTCTCTCAATATGGAGTGGACCAAATTTGGATGAAGGAGCACTTGAGGGAACCTCGGGCTCCTTCCTGGTGGACGACGGATACTCCTTTGCTCGAGTCGTTACATGAACGGGAATAGATCCAGCCATGAAGACTTGGGAACCAAAGGGAGAAGAAGACGGATCAGCGACCATTTGAGTCTGTCGAGAGGGAAAAGGTTCTTTAAGAACCACAGGAACCCCAGGAACACCTTTCAACAAGTGACTAACTTCGGATCGCCTTGGGGAGTCCTTAGTGTAGTGATCCTCCCCACAAATGAAACAAGGATATTTGGGTTTGCGCTTAGCTCCTTCCTTGGCTGGAGGTTTGGAGGATTCCTGTTTAGGTTGCTCAGATTTATTTTTTCCTTTTCCCTTTTTCTTTCCTTTTGAGGCCTTATTCGCCGTGGTGGACTGGACAGCATTGACCTCAGAAGTACTACCAGAATTTGAACCACCCTGAGAAGTGTTTTCGTTAGAAGCACCTGACTTTTGCTTCCCAGGGTTTGAAGATGATTTTTGAGAGGCTGGGTTCACAGAGCCAATAACTCCATCGACAGATGGCTTCGGCGGAGCCTTGGATGTATCGAGTCTCGGGGCGTCTGTCAAATACTCATACAAGGTACCTGACTGAGAGTAAACTAAGTCCAGGTACTGAGCACGCGCGATCACTTGCTCTTGAGTCACGTAGGCTCCCATAGCAATGTCCCGTGCAATCTTAGGGACAAAGGAAGTCGTGAACCAATCGGTGAGGAGTTGATCAGGAATCCAAAACTTGATCAACCAGCGACGCCTTCTCCATTCATGTATATGATCAAATATATGCGTAGCTGTATCCTGCTTAAGAGATATAAGGATATGGGTCCCTGTCTCGTATCGCATGGGTAACTGAAAGTGAGTAAGGAATGCCATAGCCAATGAATTAAAATCTTGAAATGACGCACGGGTCAATTCAATATACCATTTAGCGGCAGAACCAGTGAGAGTCCTTTGGAAGAGGCGAATTCGAATTGAATCATCGAGCCATGAATTAGACAAACACCATAAGTGATACGTCATTACATGGGCTTGAGGGTCCTCTCCGGCTTTGCCGTCAAATTTGGGACAGTCGCCAGGTATTTTAGTTGGAACTGGTGGCCATTGTGGATTATGCAAAATGGGATCATTTGTTAACTTCGACACATCGAGCAATTTCAACGTCGCTAGAAATGGTAGCTGCGCGTTGAAGGACATCTGTGGATATGAGGTAGGGCCAAAATTCCATCCAGTTGTTGGTTGCCCCCACTGACCTTGTCCAGATGGACCAGGTCCAAAAGGACCATGTCCATAAGAATTTTTTCCATAAGGGTTATATCTGGAACCGGATGGTTGATACTAGTTCTGCCCCCCAGCACCCCATTGGTTACCATACTGTCCTGCAGGTTGTTGATAATTTTGATACGGGGCATATTGATTTTTCCCCTGGGGTTGTTGGTATCCATATGGTTGCTGTGCTCCATATTGAGCCTGGGAACTAGGCGGCATTTGATAAGAAGGTTGGGATTGGTACCCACCTTGTGACTGGAGACCAGCTTGACTCTGGGGTTGGTAACCGGGTTGAGGCTATGAAGCAGGAACCATCTGCATGCCCGATTGAGCCGTCCCGGAGAGATATCCTTGTGAAGGTTGGGCCATCTGGCCGGAAGGTTATCCTGGTTGGATCTGAGATGGACCCATTTGCCCAGAAGGTTGAGCTTGCTGAGTGATGGGCTGCCCTTGTGCAATCGAAGGTTGTCCTTATAGACCAGATGGTTGATTAGGCTGAGCAGTGGGCTGGCCTTGCTGTGCGTAAGGCTGGCCACCTTGCCCAGAAGGGTAGCCTTGTTGGTTTCCGGGTTGACCTTGCTGACCGTAAGGTTGTCCCGGGTTCCTATAGGGTTGCCCCAAAGGGTAGCCCTGCTGGAGCCCAGGTTGTCCTTGCTGAGCATAGGGTTGTCCCGGGTTTCCAGAAGGTTTCCAAAGATATGTATAAGATAGACCGCTAGAGGCTAAAGGTTGTCCATGATAGGGTTGTCCTTGCGAGCCTCCAGGTTGACTTGGGTAGTTCTGGCCATAATATTGCTGCCCATGATTAGGCTGCGAGTAGGATGGTTGACCCTGGTAGGGTAGTCCTTGAGATGGTTTTCCTTGACCTGGATGGAACTGGCCACCACCATAGCCGGTGGTACCCCATGCCACATTTAACGGAACTGAACCTTAAATATAGGGCTCAGTTGGCAAGGAGGTATACAAATAATGATTGACAGGATCATAATAGGGGCCTTGCCCGCCCGGGTTCTGGACATTATGCAAGTATTGGGAATATGCCCCCTATCGAAATAGCATTAGAAAAGGGCGGGGCACCACTTGCGAGATGGACAACTCTAGCAGTATGTGCCGATGGGCCACTATGTACCGGGCCTCGGGATGGGCTGGCAACAGAAGTCACAACAGAAGATGTTGTAATGGCACTAGCAACTGGAGTTGATGATGCGACATAAACGGTCGGGTTGGTTGGAACTGATGTAACAATAGTATGGTGAACTTGGGAAACAAAGGGTCCTGTAGTAGGGACAATGTTGTGATCCCACATAGAAGAGGAAGTCTCAGAGCTCATAGCATCCCTTAGAGATCTATAGCGTGCTAGCACTGTGACACTGAGAGGCATAACAGTGTAGGGCGTAGAGATAACTGGGGATGTAACTGGAATGGGAGTATCAATACTTGACATAAAAAGCATTCCACTCGACACAAGAGGTGTATCCTCCATGTCGGAAGAAGCCATCAGAGATGCAACACCAATAGGAGTAGTGGGAAAATCTTCTTCAGAAGGCTCCCAAATAGGGTTCCAAAACAAGTTGTAAAGCTCATCCTCTGGAGCACGAGAGTTCAATGGTTGGACACTCGGAACAATAGGGAAATTGTCACCACAAACCGGCGTCTCAGGGGTAGCAAAAGAAGGAGATCCTTGGTCACTTGGGACGAGAGACAGGATCGATGGATCCGCCAGGATGATCAAACAAAGACCCTAGACAAACTAACGATAAGAGACCCTACTCAAAACTAAACGCAAACAAGATCTAACAAGGTGACTGTAATCGTGGCCGAATAAATTTTTAAGACATTAGGACACAACTTGACCTTTTCATGTTTTAATAGTCGAGAAAGGACAAAAGATGACTCTAGTCACCTTCGAATGTTTAATGAGCCCGAAGTGACAAATGCTCAATAGAGCCTTTTCTTTTAAGGAGTCCAAAAAGGATCAAAAAGTGACTGCTCTGGAGAAACTAGGCAAGGGGTTTACCAGACAATCCGTAAAACTGCATATACACCTTAGCGATCATATGAAATCCAAGGACTTTCCGTACGACAGTCAATCTTCCCGAATGCTGTGTTCGGTGCGTTACGTGCTGTAAGGCGGCAGACACTACTTCCTATGGATCAAGGATGATAACCTAGTGGAGTCTCCCCATATGTACACGACGGTACGTGGGAGCACAAGTCCGTAGTAGACCATTATCGAGTCACAGAAGGAGGAATCACCCAACCGTAATGTGAAACAATAGTGACTAGGTTTAACGATGTCGGAACACGTCTCTAGCCTAGACCTCTAGGTTTTTGCGTTAAGTTCTAATGCATTGTTAAGTTTATTCAGTTCATTTTATGGTTGATCTTCAATTAAGTTTCGGTTTCAGGTCCTACTGTATGTAATCTCTCAAAATTTCCTAAATGCAATCTATATGCCAAAGAATACCATTTCGTTTGATGAATGCTAATTACAAGAGAGTTAAAGAGCTTTCATACAAACGAAATGATCACAAACAACAAAGGGTTTCCCTAATGCAGCTAATGCAAATCAATAAACTTTACTTTAAGATCATTAATTCACTAATCAAAATGAAAAGTCCTAACTTTCATTAACCATTTCAAAGCAAAAGAGATTTTCTTTTTCAATAATGGCAAAATGCACTAAAGAACTTTTGAGAAATAACAAAAAACAAATTCCGTTCAATACAAGCACATTCAGTTCCCTAAATCACCAAGCAAACCTCCAAAGAACGAGAAAAGTCCCAAAAACACCAATGAGTTGTGTAATCTAGGCTCAAAGTGAGGTGAAGCGGAATTCAAGTGAAGGCAAAGCAAGTCACTCAAATAACGCAACAAAATGATTCACAACTACCAAGCAAGTGTAAGGGAGCAATTAAAGAGTCGACTGGACCAATAGAAGGCCAAAAGCACCTAATGGAGGCTCGACACACAAAGCCACTAGATGCCCTAGGGATAGAAATGTGAAATCGATAGAAGAAGGCAAACACCCAAAGGGTAAAGGTAATTTATGCAATTGTAATCTATGCACAATTCACTTGAAAAGTGTGCAAATGTAATCTATGCACAAATGAGAATTCTAATTATGCACGTGTGATCTATGCAAGAGAATTCTCAAACACAAGATGATTCTAATGTAATCTGAGAACCAATCAAGTGCAAGTCGAGAAAATTGGGTGAGAGTTCCAAAGATCAAAAAATAAAAACACTCAAAGGCGATTAACACTCATACACAATTTAGCCCCCCCCGGCGAATGAGGGGGAATTTTTTTTGCAAAAAGATGCAAAATTGTGAAGAGACTGAGACAAACCTTCAAGTAATGATCAAAGGAAATCAAATTAAGAATTTCTCAAAAAGAGACTCAAAACCAGTCAAACAAGACTCCACCACACTCAAGTAGTTGAAAAATATGTGGCAAGATACAAATCCAAGCTAAGAAGGCCGGCAAACAAACGAACTGAAAAGGTTAACAGGCCTGGCGCGACTGTCAGGCTGTAACTCGCGCTATAAAGGGATTGGCGCGGGTTGTCAGTTAGCAACAAGGGCCATTAGCGCGACTGTCAAAGCAAAAACCACGCTAATAAAGTTTGCCAAGTCAAAAAGAAAAATAAGCGGTCTAAAGCTCGGTTTACAGTATCTAGGCAGGCCAGGAAGCAAGAGGTAGCAAGAAATTCAATCCAGAAAGCTATCTGAGCAAGCAAGCAAGAGAAAACCAAAGAGGCAAGACAAACTCCAAATTGTTCAGTCTGTAAACCAAACTGGAGATTGACTGAAGTGGTTTTGATCTACTTCACTAATGCAAAGCAATAGTGTTTCAAAGGCTATGTGGCCATACTTCAGACTCCGTCTAAAGTTTACAAATCAAACAACAAGCTAAACTCCCCAGCGAAGTCACCAAATTGTTGGAGAGGTAAATCCCCTCTACGGATAGAGGCGATCCCTACTAGCCCAGAACGGTCTAGCAACAATCAAACAATGCTATCACGCAAGTTCCTAATTGCAAATAAAAGGTAGGTGATGAAGACCTACTTGAGTTCCAACGCTTTCGTCTATAGAAGAGATGTCGCCCACGTTCCTTTGCCTTGGCCGGTCACAATCTTCCACTATCCTCGTGAATGGACACCTACACACATAAAGAGAACAACACAAACACAAGCGTGAAATCTAATATATGCAATTATACATCAGTCAGGAAGGATATAATTCAACATCAACCATTACAAGTATAACGGGAATGGAACCATAATGATAGTCATCTATTATTAATAATCAACAAAGGAGAATACAACCAGCGTCCTGACGTCAAGTCCTCCTTCTGGGTACTCAGCTACACAAGTCTTGCAAAAGCTTGAAAGGGTGAGGGACAAGCTCTCTCTCTCTTTAGTGACAAAGTCTCCTTACTTAGGGAAATCCTTATGGATACAAAGAAGGCTTCTTGAAACTCCAACCTTTTGATGTCTTCCTTTCAGCACAAGTATTGCCACAAGAGTAAAAGCTATTAGAACCAGAACTAGCTTGCTCAAGCCATGGGAACAAGCTTTTATAAAGGAAAAGGAAGAGATAAGTTCAATCCCCCACAATCATGGATTTGGCTTCATCACTTGGAAACTTCCATGGAATGGTGGCAAACAACTTTCCATCCAAGGAGATTCGAAGCCAAACCATCCTCACTCAACTTGGAATCAGTTTAGTGAATGAGGTGGACAGAACCTTCGAAGGTTTGAGTGGTTGAAAACTTTGCCCAAGATGGTTGGCACGATTGCGACTCTGGGACAGAGCGCCAATGGCGCGCCCTTTCATAAGGATTTTCCCCATTGGCGCGGGCATAACACAGGGCACCAGCGCTAATGCAAAAAGGGCTATTTTTAGGGGCAATAAGCAGGAGATGTCTTAAGGGCATATGAAGCTCATGTTTAGAGGTAAATAATGCAAGTGGTTTCAAGTCTTGTCACTTCTCACAAGTCCCGGAATGTGTCCTCCAAGATGCAGGAGAGGGGTAACAGGGACGGTGACAAACGGTGACAAATTACTGTGTAACAATCGATTTTAAGGTTTGGTAGATCCATACATCCAAGGGGATGACCACATCCCTATGAACTTTCCCATGAGTGCATGATCTAAAAAGGCCAAAGTTGTTCTTCTCATGCACAATGGAAGAACCACCTAGGGAATAGCTCAAACTTCTTGACGAACTTTTATTGTGCCTCCTTAGTCACGAGCTTATTTGAAAGAGTGACCACTAAAGCGTAAAAGGTTGCAGCCTCATTAGGGGGAAGAGGGGGGAGGATCCCCATCTGGGGATGCCATTGTGGATCAAGAAAATCAATTTATGGCTTCTACAGTGCATGAGAGGGCCATAAAGCTCCATACTACTTGTAACATATTAAATTAGTTATTTTATTATTATTACTTTTAAAATGAAATGTTTTATATAAAATCATCATTATTATTATTCGCATACATTTGTATGCATTTATTTTGTTAAGAATGTGAGAGTATGGGCTTATATATATATTATTTTTTCTCGAGGAAAGAAATCAGTCTCCCTATTAGCCCAAGGGATAGAGTGTGATTGTTGGTACCATACTAGTACACAAGTATACTCACATAAGAGTTCACGAGACTCAAAGCCAATGCAATAATATTCATAGGCACAAAGTTATTACAACAATGATTATGAAGGCATTATACCTCATTATGTCACTAATGGAGATTTGAATTTGGGTGAGGAGGATAATACCCATTTTTCCCAACCACCTGAGATTACCCTAATTGGCATTATATATATAAAAGAGAGAGAGAGAGGGGACAAATATTTTATTATTATTATTTATAAAATGAGAAGCAAGTACCATAATTTTATTTCTCATATATATAATATTCTACCTCACAGTATAAGAGTCTATTTATGAAGTAGAATTCAACTTATTATATTTTAGGTTTTAAGTTGATGTGTTTTAAGATATTTATGGCTAGAAAATAATGGAAAGACATTTTTGTAAAGGGTTTTAAAATTGGTTCTCTTCAAGATTTAATTGGATTATTAGATTAAAGGGGATAACCCTTAAATAAATGGTAAATTAATTGTTTATTGTTATTTCAATGTTATTTTTAAATCTTGTTAATTGGGGTTATTGCAGGTGGTTGAACAAAATGAGTTTTATCCTACCTACCAGGTTCAAATATTTTCTAATGACATATTGAGCTTTGATGCCTTAATAAATATTGTTGTAATGGCCTTGAGCATGAGAAAAAAACTCTTAAGTGAGCATACATTAGAGAACTTTTGAGGTCTAAAATGGGCCTCCTAAGAAAAATGTACAATCAAAATAAACTTTATAAGAACTAATAGGATTCAATATGATGATGTCAACCATGGGGGATGATTCACCATTTTTGGGGTAAAAAAGTAAAAATATAAAAAAATAACAAAATAATAAAACTATTTTTTCAACTTATCTCTCAAATATTTTACTCAAATTTCGAGTGGGAGTACTCATTGGATGCAAGATTTAATTCCTCATCCAAGAAGTGCCCATGTTGCATTCTTTCGATGGACCCCGCTAAATGAAAAATGAGAAATACATGAAAAACATGATTGCAATCACATTTTTTCATGTATTTCTCATTTTTTGTGTAGCAGGGTCCATCGAAAGTATGCAACATGAGTACTCCTTGGATGATGAATCAAATTATGCATCCAACCGATGTCCCCACTCAAAATTAGAGTAAATCCATAGGGAGATAAGTTGAAAATACGTGTTGAAAAGGTAGTTTTTTTGTTTTGTTCTTTTTTTTTTTTCCTCTAAAATTTGATGATGTAATTTAATATTGTTTTATTATTTCCACTATCATTTTATAATTTCCTTAGGAGGCCCAGTTTAGACCTCAAAATTCCCCTATCAATATGGGCTAGCATAGTACCAACAACCTCACTCTTGCCTTTGCGCTGAGAAGGAGGCTGATTATTTCCTCGGGAAAAAAAAGAAGTATCTTTAAACCCTAAATTTTTTAATGCTAGATTTCAATGATTACAAATTAAATAAGTTGGAAGAAAATACATGTAGAACTAAAGTGACCACATACAACTTTTTAGACTAGGGCATTTCCACTAGGAACCATTAACTCATATTGCATTTACATAAACTGATAAAGGGAAGATGCAAAGGAAGATTAAAGGAACATATATATGCCAAGTACCAATATACATAGTATTCTAGGGTAGTTAGAGAATTCCTAGGTTGGAAACATAATATTTTAGGGTAATGTGAATGGAAAGTGAAAAGCCTTAAGTGAGTGCCAATAGCAATGAAAAGTCGAAGAGACCTCTTTGAAGATGAAAACCAAGGGTTATTAATACAAACAAGAAGCGTTTTTTTCCACTAAAAAAAATGAGTTCATTATGGTATTAGAGCAGGGGTATTCTTTTCCTTCAGTGTAAGCCATGGTTGCATGGATTTACTCCACCACAAGTTTTGTGGTCTTCCTCAACATTATTTACTGGATACCATGTGTTTTTTCCAAGCTCAGTGCTCTTGCCGCTACCACTGATCTCGCGTATGAGGTTTAACATCTACAATGGAGATCAAGCGTTGAACACTCTCCTCGACCATCAAATTTGTTGATGTGGAAAAGAATGTTGCATGAGCATTTGAGAGTGAATCTTCATGTGTAGTGCTACTCACATTTTTCTAGGCCAAAATTAATGCATCTACCATTCTTTGCCAACAATATCGAAGAAAAAAAACCTATCGTTCTCAGTGCATACCTATCTCTCCACTCGGGAATGATAACACTCCTTTGCTAGTGCGACGAACACAAAGCAAATGTATGAGTATTCAATACCATAATTCTCCTGTCACGCTTAGTTTTTCAACCAAGGGAGCGAAAAAAGTTCCAATTCGACCCACTCTCCAAAACATAAAAATCAACACTAGATTTTGTTTGGGATTTTAGTTTTATGTATGATTCAAAGCATCATTTTGCATTTGTGGTAGGTGTTAAAATAAGCTAATTACTCATGCAGGAAGAGTTGGATAAATTTAGGGAGTCAAGTTAAGTTGAGTTAAGACATAGTCGAATTCACTGTTTGGTTGCATGTCAAGTTATTTTAGGCGAGTCACTAGTCAAAAAGGTTTAAATACCATTCATCGGGTTCATTGTAATCATCAAGTTTGTGTGATCAATAGAAGAGCCACAACTTGTGTGTTTTGTGTGTGAAATTTGTGTTTTAGCTTCTTTGCCTTTCTATCAAATTGGTATGAGAACCGAGAAAAGATCACAAGATCTGTGGAGCCTACGTAACCACTAAAAAATAAGTCAACTAAAGAAAACCAACATATATATTTTTTAATTTTATTGCGAATTTGTCACATAGTTAAAGAATTAAAAATGCGTAGGAAAGTGCCAAAACCACACTTTAATCCTGCATAAACCGAACAAATATTGTGAAACTTCAATTATGTCAGAATTCAGTTTATGTGCTTGGTTTATACGGTTGGGGGTAAGACCGTGTCGTACTACAAAGCACGAAACCCGCATAAAGTACGAAAGCACTAAAGTCAAAACCTTTCATGCCACATGTGTATTTGGAGTTATATGAGTTCATAAAGGTCTTTTTAAAAGGATTCGTACAAGTTTGGAAAGCTTTGTATGAAATTGTTTTTTTGGGGCTTTTTACAAGGTTTTTAAAAAGTAAAAAAAAGGAAGAGAATTTTATTAAAAGTTTATATAAAGTTTTTTAAAAGGAATTTTGAAAAAGGGCTTTATTAGATTAATGAAAATTTTTAAGGGTTTTTAATAAAGAAATTTTCTATAAAGTTCTTCTATAAAATTATTAGAGAGGTTTTGCAAAGTTTTTAAAAGGAGATTTTTGAAGAAAATGGTTTTCTCAAATTTCTAGTCCTAGTTTCCACTATTTACAAGAAATGATGTGTGGGTCATTAAGATGGCGACGACATTGTAGGCTCATGATGTTTGAGATCATGTCCAATTTTGGTTTTCAAAACCTAAAAATGAAGAAGAAGAACTAGCCCTCACTAATGCAGAGTGGGAACTATTGAAGAAGAACAAAAAGAAGAATGCATAAGTGTTGCAACTTATCCAGCAGGGAGTGGACCGAGTAGTTTTCTAGAAGATTATGATCACATCTTCAACAAATACAACATGGGAGACCTTAGTGATGAGCTATAAAGGCATGGCCAAAGTCAATATTGAGTTGCATAATACTAGGAGAGATTTCGAAAGTATGCAAACGAAGGAGACAAAAAACATCGATTCTTTCATTAATCAGGTCATGACTATCGTAAATCATTTAAAAATTTGTGTTGAAGATATTAAAGATCAAACAATGGTTGAGAAGGTCCTTAGATCTTTGTCTACCAAATTTGATGTTGTGGTAGCAACCATAGAAGAAGCCAAGGATTTGACATCATTGATAGTTTATGAGTTGATGGGATCACTTCTATCACATGAGGCAAGGATAGACACGAATAAGGATTGCACTTTAGAATCCACTTTCAAAATCCAAGTTTCTATTTCAAGAGATAGAGGTCGAGGCAGAAGGAGATCGAGAGGCAGAGGACGATGCTGAAGACATGGTGGTCAGAGAGATGGCCGAGAAGAGCATGGACATGAAGGTGGAAGCAACTGCAAAATCTTAAAAAATAATCAAAGAGTTGACAAATCAAAGGTGAGATGTTATTATTGCAATAAATTTGGTCACTATTCCTGTGATTGCAGGAAGATGATAGTTGATCAAGGGAACCAAAGAGTTAATGTCACTACATAGAGTACTAACTCCATGTTTCTAGCTTTCCATACCATGCATGAACCTTCTAATAATGTGTGTCTATTAGACAGTGGTTGCAGTAACCACATGATAGACAACAAGAATTTGGTTGCAAATTTGGATCAATCTGTGAAGACAGAGGTAAAGTTAGGGACTGACAAGACTGTGGATGTATATGGAAAAGGAGTGGTAAACATTCTAACTAAGCAGGGGGAGCCGAAGACAATCTCAGAGGTCAATTATGTCCTTGGTCTCAAACATAATTTAATAAGTGTTGGTCAATTGACACATAAGGGATACAAAGTTACTTTTCGAGGACAAGAGTATGTTATATATGACATGAAGCCCCCAAGAAAGCGGTTGATAGAAAACGTGTAGATGATGAGGAACATAATATTTCCTCTAGTCATGAATTACAATGATCATGTTAGTTCTTTTATAGTTGCATGTTCTAATTATTATTGGTTATGACACTTTCAGTTTGGACACTTTCAATTTTTTGGTTTAAGATTGTTGCAACAGAAAAATATGGTTAGAGGATTACCTCCCATCAAAGAACCTACTAGTACTTGTGAGTGTTGCATCTTGGGAAAGAAACATCATGAAAGTTTTCCAAAGGCAATTGCATACAGAGAAAATAAACCTCTTGAGCTAGTGCATATAGACTTGTGTGGACCTATGAGGACACAATCGATTGGTGGAAGTTGTTACTTCCTCACTTTCATTGATGACTATAGCAGAAAGACTTGAGTTTACTTCTTGAAGTAGAAGTATGAAAATTTTGCAAATTTCAAGGAATTCAAAGTGTTAGCAGAGAACCAAAGTGATCAACAAATCAAGGTATTGAGGCCAGATCGTGGTGGAGAATATGATTCAAAGGCATTACATGATTACTGCAAACAACATGGAATTAGAGACAATTTACAACTAGGTACACACTGCAGCAGAATGGTGTAACAAAGAGAAAGAAAAGAACCATTATGAACATGGAAAGGAGCATGTTGAAAGGAAGAAACTTGTCTAATGAGTATTGGGCAGAAGCAATTGCATGTGTTGTTTATGTGATAAACATATCTCCTACAAAGAGTGTGATGAAAAGAGTACCAAAGAAGCATGGTTAGGTATGTCTTACAACGTATCTTATCTTAGAGTATTTGGATCTGTAGCTTATGCACATGTGCCTGAAGAGTTAAGAGGAAAATTAGATGACAAAACTGAAAACATCATATTTACTGGTTACAGTGAGAAATCAAAAGCTTAAAAATTGTATAACCATGTCACCAAGAAGATGATAATTAGTAGGGATGTTGTGTTAAAAGAACAAGAGTTGTGGAATGGTAGTATAGACAAAAAGTTGATGCACAAGTGTCACTGAAAGAAGAAGATGATGTAGTAGAAAAGGAGAAACAAGAATCACAGGTGAAGACACCAAACAAAGACACACCAACAAGGACTGCAAGATTTTATGAGAAACATGGATATTCAAGCAGATCAACAGATCGATATTCTCCCAGCAATCAATCGGGTGATGAATCAAGCAATGGTAAGAGAAAGATGAGAAGTCTGAAAGATATTTATGATGATTTTAATGTTAGTTAAAATTTTGCATTGTTTCCATTCCAACCTTCTTCGTTCGAAGAAGAAATCAAAGATGAAAACTGGGTGCAAGCCATGGATGAAGAAATTGAATCTATTGAAAAGAATGATACATGGGATTTGGTTGATTTGCAAAAGGATAAAAATTTCATTGGTGTAAAATGGGTATACAAGACAAAGATGAATGAGAAAGGTGAAATTGACAAATTTAAAGCAAGGCTTGTAGCAAAAGGATTCTCAAGCAACTAGGAATAGATTTTGGAGAAACATTTGCTCTGGTAACTAGGTTGGATAGTATAAGAGCAGTGATAGCCACAATAGCTCAGAACAAGTGGAAATTATATCAGATGGATTTGAAATCATCCTTCTTGAATGGAATTCTAGAAGAAGAAATTTATGTGCAACAATCTTCAGGTTATGAAGTTGAAGGTAAAGTTTACAGGTTGAATAAAGCACTCTATGGTCTCAAGTAAGCACCGAGAGCTTGATATAGTTGAATTGATAGCTACATGATCAAGAATGGATTTTGCAGAAGCAACATTGAGCCTACCTTGTACACAAAGGTAAAGGAGCATGGAAAAATTTTGATTGTTTGCTTATATGTTGATGACATGATTTATATAGGTGACTTTGAATTAGATGAATTTAAAGCAGCCATGATGAAAAAATTTGAGATGAAAGATCTTGGTATCATGAAATATTTTCTTGGCATAGGAGTTGAGAAATCTGAAAAAAAAAATAAAAAAAAAAAATAAAAAATAAAAAATAAAAAAATAAAATAAAAAATAAAAATAAAAAAATAAAATTAAATAAAAAAAAATAAATAAATAAATAATTAAATTAAAAAATAAATAAATAAATAAAAAACAATACAAAAAATAAAATAAATTAAATAAATTAAAATTAAATTAATTAAATTATTTGCCAAAATAAATATGCTATAAATTTGTTGAAAATATTCAAGATGGAGAATTGCAAACCTATCCCTACACCAGTTGCAAAAGGTACAAAGTTAATCAAGGATGATGGAGGATCAAATGTCAATTCAAATCTATTCAAAAGATTGGTTGGCAGCCTCATGTATCTCACAACTACAAGACCAGATATTATGCAAGGAGTGATTTTGATTTCCAGATTTATGGAGACTCCAAAAGGCACACATTGGAGTGTAGGAAAAAGAATTATGAGATACGTAGAAGGAACTAGAGATTGTGGCATAACATATGAAAGCACAAAAAATAAGGATTTGATTGGATATGCAAATAATGATTTTGCAGGTATTTTGGATGATAGGAAGAGCACTTTTGGTTATGTGTTCCATCTTGGTTTAGGTGTGATTTCATGGACATATAAGAAGCAACATATTGTGACACTTTTGTCAACAGAAGCATAATATGTAGCAACAACATCAACAACATGTCAAGTAGTATGGTTAAGAAGAGTATTTGATGGACTCAAGCAGAAACAACAAGGATCAACAACAATATATTGTGACAACACCTCAACGATTGAACTATCCAAGAATAGTGTGTTTCATCAAAAGAGTAAGCATATTGATACTAGATATAATTTTATTAAAGAACTCGTGAGCAGTGGAGAAGTTCACTTGAAGCCTTGTAAATCTAGTGATCAATTGGATGGTATATTTACTAAGTCATTAGCAAAATATGTGTTTGAGTTTCATAGAAGAAATTTGGGTGCTGTAAGCCTACCTGAGACATAGACCAACAGGCATGTTTGAGTTATTATGAGTCATGTATTAGTTTAGCAGTTGTAATTAAGGGGGGTTGTTAAAATAAGCTAATTACTCATGCATGAAGAGTTTGCTAAATTTAGGGAGTAAAGTCAAGTCAAGTTAATTCATAGTCGAATTTAGTGTTTGGTTGCATGTCAAGTTATTTTAGGCGAATCGCCAGTCGAAAAGGTTTAAATAACCTTCACCAGGTTCATTGAAATCATCAAGTTTGTGTGATCAATAGAAGAGCCGCAAATTGTGTGTTTTGTATGTGAAATTTGTGTTTTGGCTCCTTTGCCTTTCCAACAATAGGGTAGTCAAAACCCATGCAAGGAGGTGGTGAATACCATCTTTCTATTCCTCTTATAAGTATTAGCCTTCGTTCACATATTTCTCAGTTGTAGTCTTCCAACTATTAGAGTGAGTTGTGAGATCGATGGTTATGTGGCCCTTGTTGTCTATTAGTGTGTATATGAGAGTGAACCTTGGAATTGTTAATGTGAATGGAAATGTTTATTTGTAGCGATATGACAATACATTGCTATGGTTGGAGTTGTCTAGCTGTGAAATCCATTGCATTTGAGGCATTGAGATTCATATCACTCTTAGTGACTTTTATTATGCTACTGCTTCCTTTACGTTGAATTCTATTAGTAAACAATGTATATTAATGATTCAATTTTATGTCGAGATACATGTCATTGTTGTATACCATGTTGCTGGCAAGCAAGTAGTTATTGGTATACATGCATTCAAGGAAGGGGAAGAGCTAATACAGATTTGGGATCTCTATTATTGACAAGAATCGAGCAGAGTAGGGTGAACCATTAAAATTTTCTACCACTTGTATTGTATTTTGAGCTATGGATGATTGAAATATTTATGCACCATTCGTATTTTCTACCACTTGCATTTTTTTTTGAGCTATGGATGATTGAAAGCTTAATTTTTTTCCCCTGATCATGTAAAAAAAAAAAAAAACTATTGTTTCCATAAGTACACCATTTACTTTTGAAAGCATTAGCATGCTAGTTTACATCTACAATCTCACCATTAGTTTTTGAAGGATAACTATCACGAGAAAGGCCTTTTTGTGAGCATCTTAAAACTTGGATTTGGTTCAAAAGATGTTTGGTAAGAAGTATCTTAGCTTCAGACAAAGAATTATCATCATTAAATGTTGTCAAGTTGTAATGCTGTAATGAAAATGTGTTATGCATACAAAATTTATGCCTGAAATAATTTGAGTAGTATGACTTAGATCTTCAAGCACTCCTCACCATGTCCTCACAGAGGACTTGGAATTGGGATTCAAATTCAAATACTTTTGAGGCATTTGTGGAATATTGAGTTATGTTATTCTATATGGGAAGTGTTTAAGAATGTAACTGGTGTCAATCTTGATAATTGTATTTGAGTGATGATGTAATTATTTATCAAAAGAAAAGAAAGATATTTTTTTATTAAATATAGATTGACTTATGAAAGCATGAATTTCATGTTTGGGAAAATGGTCAATAGGTAAAAGGACCCATTTTGTGCTCTATAGTTTATATGTTGAGTCAAGGTCATAGTCACAATGTAAAAGACCCTTCATGGAAAAGAAAAAATATTTTTTATGTCGAAAATGACTCCTCCACCAAGTTAACTCCCTCTCCTATATGTTGACCTCCCTCTCATACAAGTCTGCTTCATGAAGAATTTGGCTAGCTCAAAGGGGCTATAAATAAGAAGGAAACTCGAAACTATTTGATACACTGAATCAAATGATTCAAGTCTTCAATTCAAGTAGAAGAAAAATATGCGAAGTTGAGAAGAAGAAGAGACAAATTATATCTAAGGTATTGCTTATGTCGCACATGCTATTATAGGTCCGAGATATCTGAGATGTTGCAAGTTCGAGATATTGTTAGACGAGGTTGCAATTGTTGATTCACTATTGAAGAAATGATGACTTGGATGAAGTATCTCTATTGAATACTAATTTGATGGAGGAGATCTCTCTGTTGAGTCTAAAAGGGTCTTCATTGTCTCCATATGATTTATAACTAAAAGTGAATACTTTTACTGGGTTTCCCCTTCATAGGGGTTTTTCCCTGGTTGAGTGCCTATATCTTGTGTCCTCTTTCGTTTGTGATCTTCATTGGTTGTCATTAGTCTTGATGATTAGAAAAATATAATTTGAAAGAAGATATAATAAGTAAATATCACAAGATAATGTCAAAGTATAAGAGAAATCGACCTAAAGAATCTAAAATTACATGATGCCCTAGATTTATCAACATGGAATCATAGCTTGGTTTGATGGAATAATGTCAGTAAGAAGGCCACATAGGCTTTAGAACAAAGAAGAAAGAGTAGATCTCTAAGACCGAGCTCCTAGGAGAAATGAGAAAAAATTTTGGGCACATTATATTAGCCCTTACCACAGTGACTAGGTTGCAGACTTGTTTAAGGAAGGACAAGGGGTTTTGACGAGCATTAAAGCTCTGTTTCAGAAGTCTAAAAGGCTAAATCAATAGCCTTTTCAAGGCTGAATATATAGATAAATAAAGCGAGGTTTTGAGACTAGTCTACAAGGTCTGAAATTTCCATCAAAGGGTATGAGTTTTGCTACCATCTTAGAGACCTAAAAAGTTTAGAACCCTATGCATGTTGGTGGATGACCAAACTCCATTTTTAAGGACTAGGATTAATCCTATTGACCAAGGAAGTGTTTCTACTTGAAAAATACTCGAGAACATTTAATATATCACCAATCTATAGTCATATATTTGGAGTAAAATACAGTGAGATACCTTAAACAAAAGCTAATATATATATATATATATATATATATATATATATATATAATATAATATTATATATATATATATATATATATATATATATATTATATATATATATATATATATATATATATATATATAAATTCAAGTTTTATCAGTCCCATTTGAAGCTGACTTTTGAAAGTGATTGACAAAAAGAAGCCTATTCAAAAGGTATATGATCAGTGCTTGGCAAAAATTCATAATCTTGCATCAAAATTTTGAAAGCCATAGCCAGAGGATGATCTCAAGTTTACAAAGAAAGAAATCAAGAAAATAACAATCTAAAAACAATGAAAATAATATATTCAGAGTATCTTGCACAAGCATATGGAAAGTAACTTTGAAGACCTCATCAAAATCAAGTAAGTTTTGTTTTTGTCTTCATCTTCTAGCAATATATTTCCAGCCTTGTAAGAAAAGGCAACACACTCTATGGAACATCAATCATTCAAGGAAAAGTTATGTAATCTTGAGGTATGTATAACATGGTCATTTACTAAGGTTATTTTAGAGTCTATGTTTTTGTATGACCCTTAGGTTTGAAAGCTTTCATTGTATCTAAGGAGTGTAAAATGCTAGATAGTTCATATAGAAACCCTTGTTCCCTCTTAAGAAACCTATCCTATTCCATATAGAAACCTTAAATTTTGGGTTTATAGTTAGTCTAGGGTAAAATTAAAAACCCTATTAAGAATTAATTTTGAACTTAAGGTTTAAATATGAAATCCCTAACTTGTAATTATACTTGTATACTCTTTGTAGTACTTGTTAATGATTGTTGTAGAAATAAGGATGGTATTATTTCCCAGTGAGAGGGAGCACTTTCACAAGGAGCTTCCACCTTCTTACAAAATATATATTTTTTATTTGATTTTACTTTGTCACTTACCCTTTTTCTTGAAGTGACTAAGCTTGTAGGTATATTCATAGGAATAAGGTTTGTAACTACATTAAGACGGAATATTCAAAGAAAGGCTTATAAGGAGTTTTTCTGCTAAAGGAGCCCTTCAACTAAAATCCTACAAGGTTTGTAAAGGAAGAATCTCAAGGTATGTATAAAGACTTGTAGTAGATATTTTTCATATTAAAAGGCACGGTCACTTTGAAATTTGTTTTATATCACTAACTTTCTTATGTTTAAGGTTTTGAATCATAAAGATTCTTGTTAGGGTGATTAATAACTAGATTAAATCTACCCTGTCATATTATCTCTTGCTGTTTGTTCATTTTGGTGATACCCTAACCTTTAGGGTTCACTGCAAAACCCTAACCTTTTGGTGCTTAGATTATGTTGACAATAATGATGAAACCCTAGTCTACTTGGGGATTGTTGATAAACTCTAGAACATATAATGATATCCTACTCTCTTGATGTTTTAGATTTTGGTAACATTATGAAGAAACCCTAGCCTTTTTAGGGTTTGTCAATGTAAGGATTCCGGACACCACATATCTCCACAATGATATGATATTGTCCACTTTGGGCCTAAGCCCTCATGGATTTGCTTTTGGACTTACCCCAAAAGGCCTCATACCAATGGAGATATTTTTCCATCCTTATATATCCATATATCCATGATATTCCCCATTTCTAGTCAATGTGGGACTTTGGTCGTATACCCAACAATCCTCCCATCGAACAAAGGACCATTGAGCCTCCCCTCAAACGATTATCCATCCGTCCACTCTCTATCAACCAGGATTCTCCGCTCCAATGCGTTGGAGCACACGCCTTACATGGAGCACCCCCTGCCTCGAGAGCTTGCTCTATCCCAGGTCAACTTCTCTTCACCGTGTTGGGACCAGGACATGTCCATGAAGAATCCGGAGCACATTGCCTATCTAACCGAGCTCATCCACGGATCCCATCGTGATATTACCGGGGCCCACCACCTTCGTTCGGCATTCCGAGGATTCATCCACTTGGCTAACTTTGGGGCATGGCTCTGATACCACTTGTAAGGACTTTGGAAACGAAAGGACTTACCCCAAAAGGCCTCATACCAATGGAGATATTTTTCCATCCTTATATATCCATATATCCATGATATTCCCCATTTCTAGTCAATGTGGGACTTTGGTCGTATACCCAACAGTCAATAATATATGATGAAACTCTAAATTTTTAGGGTTTGATAATTACGCCCTAAGGCGTTCCCTCTGAGAAAGACATCCCTAAAAAGTGACGTGATACTCAGCCATTGATTCTGTGTGTTAGACGATTGGGGTGTTTTCTACTGTTGGTTTAATTTTTTTTTCATAGAAAAATGTTATTTTTTCCACCAGCTGGAAGACAGAGAGTGAGGATGAGAGGGAGGATCTGGCAATGGACCATGAAAGACCAACCCTCCTGGCTATGAGACTCTTCACAGTGACTGAACAGAAATGTGTCATAGCAGTGACTAAACGTGTCTTTCTTCTTAGTTTGGTGTCTTTCTACCTGCCTGATCTCATTGTGCTGTTATATCACTATTTATACCCCAAAGTTCTGAATTTGATAAGATGAATTCATTTCATCAAGTCTCTGAACTTGATGTTGAATCTGATAAGCTAATTCCATCATCTGCATTTTTTTATTTTTCATGTTTTCTTTTGTCTTTCATCAGACGATTTGAATTATAAGTAATTCATCACTGTTGGAAGAACATGCTATAGAAATTTTATGAAAAATATTTTCTATTAAACGTATCTTTCTTCTTAGTTTGGTGTCTTTCTACCTGTTGAGCGCATTGTGCTATTATATCACTATTTATACCCCAAAGTTCTGAATTTGATAAGATGAATTCATTTCATCAAGTCTCTGAACTTGATGTTGAATCTGATCAGCTAATTCCATCATATGCATTTTTTTATTTTTCATGTTTTCTTTTGTCTTTCATAAGACGATTTGAATTATAAGTAATTCATCACTGTTGGAAGAACATGCTATAGAAATTTTATGAAAAATATTTTCTACATCATAATTAGAATCACTATAGACATAAAAGTATTCACAACTTTGGTCTAGACCAGAAAATTGGTATCAAAGCCATATAATTATGTTTTTACCGCGGAGGGTAGGAGTTTATTTCTTGTAGGCAAAAGCTGAAGGCTGTGCGATGTGATAAGTCTGGTTCGAAGACAAAAGAAGGTCATATTTTGGCGTGAAGGTGGTAGAACAAGGATTGCAACCAGTCTTGCAAATTTTCAGGTGCCTCTTATTCTTTCTCTTGTATCAGTATGGACTCTAGTAAAATTTATGAGTTTTCTGAATCATGCAAGACGCACATGACAAAATATGGTCATGGTTGTCCAAAATTTTGAATAAATATAATAAATACCCTCGGTATAACACTTGTGTTATTACCCAAGAATTTGATCGCCAACCAAAATGGACACTTCCAAACAATGACGTCGATAAGATTTATAATCTACCTTTTGTAAATTTAGTGCTGCCAGTCTTTTCCGTTTTACTTCTGCTAATATTCCAATCTTTCTATTACAACAAGTATACCAATTTTCATTAATTACTAGACAAAGTGTAAAATAGGGTCTTGAGAACAGTTTCTAGTATACTCATATCTGCATTATACAGATTTCCATTAATCATTATATAGTTTTCCATTAATCTTTTGGTCCGACCAGGATTAAAAGCTTCCTATTTAACCTGTGGGCTCTTTTGAGAGTGTTGTAGCCTGGAAGCTAGCTACATTCCAGAAATGGGGAGGGCATATTTATTGCAGGGTGATAATCCGAATCATTGTATCAGAAATAATAATTCTAGGTCAACTAACCTAAATATTAAAGCCAGTTACAATATACATTAAAACCTACTGTAATCTTGTTCAAATCTTGCTGATGGATCTCAGATTAAACACTGAATTCAAATGTCACCCTGGCTGTATCTAGGATGGGCTTATGTATATATAAGTATGTATATATATGTGACTTTATGTATATATAACTATGCAAATTTGTTGAGACTGGAAATATTACTAGCCCATTTTTCTCCAACACTTTGAGAAAAAACACGGCCACTTGAATTTCTTCACTTCCGCTACTTTTCCATTAAAGGTGTTTGAGAAGAAAGCTAGACACAGGTAGTTTATTAATAGTACACTTTAAAGGTGTTTTGATTAATCTATTTTTTTATTTTTATAAAATTTTCAAATTTAATGCTCTTCTGAAAGCAATGAAACCAGCGAACAATTAAAGAATGAAGTCCTGGATACTTCGATCTTTACTCCGTTAATTAAAAAAATATGAAATTTAGTTATAGTGAGAGAATAATCATGCATATATGTTTCTTTATCTGTTGATATAGATATATATACTGCTGCTTTACCATCTGTCAAAGCTAAATATAATGTGTTCAACTATATATCAAATTTTTTCCAGAACAGATCAAGAGGGACACGACCGAGATTGTTTACATCACTCATTTCAATGTCTAATAGTCAATGTAAATAGCTATATTTTAATGTTGTTCATTGTGTAAATTTTTTAATCAAATAGAAAGAGATCAGGATATACCTACCTCCAACAATTGAAAGCAAAAATGACCCCAAACTTGGTGTAGCCTGCATAATAATTACCTACAACACAGAAGGGTCTCTATTTCGTGAAGAAAGCAAGATTCCTTTCAATACTAATGGAATTGCACACATGCATACATATTATTGTTTTGTTTAATCTAATTTTTTATTTTTATAAAATTTTCAAATCCAATTGTGTCAATCAACATTGATTAGAACTGCAAACTATGAAGTTGAATATTAAACCTAATAAGCTCTTCAATAAATATACTTTTTCCAAATTGAAAGAGAAAATAATGTTCGAATATGTAAACTACTTGAGATATTCCTTACCATCTTACATCATTCAAGATTATCTTTTTTAAATTGTCTGAGATGGTTGGAGAGTGGAAAAATCTAGACATTCCATAATTTTTCCTTGAAATATTTGCAATTTTTTTATTTTGGGTTTTTATTGTGTGATGGACCAACACAACCCCAAATAAGAGACCTCAATTTTCGAAATCTTCAGAATGAAGACATTCCGTGAACAAATGCATCCATGTAATAGGTCTGTGACCTTATTGTACACACATAACACCATGAGAATGCAAATAGCAGCTTGCACAGTTGAGAGTAATGATGATGGTCTTTGTCAATTGACCGAACTCTTATATTCATACCCAAGGCCAAATATGTTTGGTAGTAATTGTCATTGGTTATTGGATTCATGCATAAGTCAAGAAACTTAGCATAGAAGAGAGAAAAGCTAACTTACAAGTTTTCTAAAGCTAAGAGGAAAATTGTACATAATAATGCCTTAGTGATAAAGTTGAAATTCAGTACATGAAATTACAACGAATAAAAATTCATATCATCTATACTGAACTTTTTTCAAATGCACAGGGATACATCCTTACAATTGATTCAGCCTTCACTATTGTTAATTGCCTTAGTTTATTTTTTTTAATACACAGTGATTCATTCTTCACCATTGTTAGTTTTAGTTTAATTGTTTTTTTCAAGATAAAATAAAAAATCCAAAAATGAAGTATCAGTGTATTGATGCTCCATCCAGTTCTCAGTCACACCATGGTCAACACTCTGATTGTCTAGAATGTATTATGATTCCTGTTCCAGATATTAAGATGTATATTTTGCCTAGAAAAAAGTCCAACAATAAGTCTATACTTCCCGAAAGAAATCTAGAATGAGGGAATAGTACCCCAAAGTTCTGAGTTTGATAAGATGAATTCATTTCATCAAGTCTCTGAACTTGATGTTGAATCTGATCAGCTAATTCCATCATCTGCATTTTTTTATTTTTCATGTCTTCTTTTGTCTTTCATATTTCAGTCAAAATAATTTCTTTTGAATTTTGTACAGAAAACATAAGACGATTTGAATTATACGTAATTCATCACTGCTGGAAGAACATGCTATAGAAATTTTATGAAAATTTTTTTCTACATCATAATTAGAATCACTATAGACATAAAAGCATTCACAACTTTGGTCTAGGCCAGAAAATTGGTATCAAAGCCATATAATTATGTTTTTACCGCGGAGGGTAAGAGTTTACTTCTTGTAGGCAAAAGCTGAAGGCTGTGCGATGCAATAAGTCTGGTTCGAAGACAAAAGAAGGTCATATTTTGGCGTGAAGGTGGTAGACCAAGGATTGCAACCAGTCTTGCAAATTTTCAGGTGCCTCTTATTCTTTCTCTTGTATCAGTATGGACTCTAGTAAAATTTATGAGTTTTCTGAATCATGCAAGACGCACATGACAAAATATGGTCATGGTTGTCCAAACTTTTGAATAAATATAATAAATACCCTCGGTATAACACTTGTGTTATTACCCAGGAATTTGATCGCCAACCAAACTGGACACTTCCAAACAATGACGTCGATAAGATTTATAATCTACCTTTTTGTAAATCCAATCTTTCTATTACAACAAGTCTACCAATTTTCATTAATTACTAGACAAAGTGTAGAATAGGGTCTTGAGAACAGTTTCTAGTATATTCATATCTGCATTATACAGTTTTCCATTAATCTTTTGGTACGACCAGGATTAAAAGCTTCCTATTTAATCTGTGGGCTCTTTTGAGAGTGCTGTAGCCTGTAAGCTATCTACATTCCAGAAATGGGGAGAGCATATTTATTGCATGGTGATAATAGGAATCAATGTATCAGAAATAATAATTCTAGGTCAACTAACCTAAATCTTGAAGCCAGTTACAATATACATTGAAATCTACTGTAATCTTGTTCTAGTCCTGCTGATGGATCTCAGATTAAACAATGAATTCAAATGTCACCCTGGCTGCTCTCGGACTGTATCTAGGATGGGCTTATGTATATATAAGTATGTATATATATGTGACTTTATGTATATATAAGTATGCAAATTTGTTGAGACTCGAAATATTAGTAGCCCATTTTTCTCCAACACTTTGAGAAAAAACAAGGCCACTTGATGCTACTTTTCCATTAAAGGTGTTTGAGAAGAAAGCTAGACACAGGTAGTTTATTAATAGTACACTTTAAAGGTGTTTTGATTAATCTATTTTGTTATTTTTATAAATTTTTCAAATTGAATGCTCTTCTAAAAGCAATGAAACCAGCAAAAAATTAAAGAATGAAGTCCTGGATACTTTGATCTTTACTCCGTTGATTAAAAAAATATGAAATTTAGTCATAGTGAGAGCATAATCATGCATATATGTTTCTTTATCTGTTGATATAGATATATATATTGTTGCTTTACCATCTGTCAGAGAGAAATATAATGTGTTCAACTGTATATCAATTTTTTCCCATAACAGATCAAGAGGGACACAACCAAGATTGTTTACACCACTCATTTCAATGTCTAATAGTCAATGTAAATAGCTATATTTTAATATTGTTCATTGTGTAAATTTTTTAATCAAATAGAAAGAGATCAGGATACCTACCTCCAACAATTGAAAGCAAAAATGACCCCAAACTTGGTGTAGCCTGCATAATTATTACCTACAACACAGAAGGGTCTATATTTCCTGAAGAAAGAAAGATTCCTTTCAATACTAATGGAATTGCACACATGCATACATATTATTGTTTTGTTTAATCTATTTTTTTATTTTTATAAATTTTTCAAATCTAATTGTGTCAGTCAACATTGATTAGAACTCCAACGATGAAGTTGAATATTAAACCTAATAAGTTCTTCAATAAATATACTTTTTCCAAATTGAAACATAAAATAATGTTCGAATCTGTAAACTACTTGAGATATTTCTTACCATCTTACATCAGTCAAGATTACCTTTTTTAAACTGTCTGAGATGGTTGGAGAGTGGAAAAATCTAGACATTCTATAATTTTTCCTTGAGATATTTGCAATTTTTTTATTTTGGGTTTTTATTGTGTGATGGACCAACACAACCCCAAATAAGAGACCTCAATTTTCTAAATCTTTAGAATGAAGACATTCCCTGAACAGATGCATCCATGTAATAGGTCTGTGACCTTATTGTACACAAATAACACCATGAGAATGCAAATAGCAGCTTGCATAGTTGAGAGTAATGATGATGGTCTTTGTCACTTGACCGAACTCTTATATTCATACCCAAGGCCAAATATGTTCGGTAGTAATTGTTATTGGTTATTGCATTCATGCATAAGTCAAGAAACTTAGCATAGAAGAGAGAAAAGCTAACTTACAAGTTTTCTAAAGGGAAGAGGAAAATTGTACATAATAATGCCTTAGTGATAAAGTTGAAATTCAGTACATGAAATTACAACTAATAAAAATTCATATCATCTGTACTGAATTTTTTTCAAATGCACAGGGATACATCCTTACAATTGATTCAGCCTTCACTATTGTTAATTGCCTTAGTTTATTTTTTTTAATACACAGTGATTCATTCTTCACCATTGTTAGTTTTAGTTTAATTGTTTTTTTCAAGATAAAATAAAAAATCCAAAAATGAAGTATCAGTGTATTGATGCTCCATCCAGTTCTCAGTCACACCATGGTCAACACTCTCTGATGGTCTAGAATGTATTATGATTCCTGTTCTAGATATTAAGATGTATATTTTGCCTAGAAAAAAGTCCAACAATAAGACTATACTTCCCGAAAGAAATCTAGAATGAGGGAATAGTACCCCAAAGTTCTGAATTTGATAAGATGAATTCATTTCATCAAGTCTCTGAACTTGATGTTGAATCTGATCAGCTAATTCCATCATCTGCATTTTTTTATTTTTCATGTCTTCTTTTGTCTTTCATATTTCAGTCAAAATAATTTCTTTTGAACTTTGTACAGAAAACATAAGACGATACGTAATTCATCACTGCTGGAAGAACATGCTATAGAAATTTTATGAAAAATATTTTCTACATCATAATTAGAATCACTATAGACATAAAAGTATTCACAACTTTGGTCTAGGCCAGAAAATTGGTATCAAAGCCATATTATTATGTTTTTATCATGGTTTTGATGACACCCATAACTGGAATCATACCACTATCCCATTGGATCTACAAAATAATGCAATACAATTCATTGAGAATAGCCGCTCCATCCACCACATTCTTCAAACACATCAACATATCCTGGCGACCCTTACTACATTGTCTCTAATGCAAAGAAAAGCTCTAAATATTATTTCTACTCATTTTTCTAGTAAGGATTATTTACCTGCTCTCAGAATGATAATACAAGGCACTGTTGGTACGTGAAAATCCCTCCTCATTAATTGCATCAAAGATATGCTTAGAGGCCTAGCAAGCCTGGAACCTTCCCCGATCATGCTCCTCGCCCCTACAGGGGTTGCCGCCTTCAACATACAAGCATCGACAATCCATTCTGCTTTGCACCTTCCTCTAAAGGATCTTACACCCTTAGAAGGTAATGCTCTTGCAAAATTCCAAGCAGAACTCAAACATATAAGATACATACTAATCGATGAAATGAGCTTCATTGGGCCAAAGCTTCTGAGCCATATTGATGAACGTCTTCGGGAAGCATTTCCCCACCAAAGAAACACTCCATTCGGTGGTTGTTCCATAATATTGGTTGGTGATCTCGGTCAGCTGCCACCCGTCAAAGATATTCCTCTAGATGCAGGGACGAGCCATGGAAGCGCACTGTGGAACACCTTCAACACAGTCATCACATTAGACATGATATTTCGTCAAGAAGGTGACAACATCGCACAGGTTACTTTCAGGAACATTCTCCAGAACATTAGAGATGCAAATCCAACAATCGACAACTACAACGTACTCATGTCGCGCACAGATTCCTTTATGTTAGAGGAAGAAATATGTTCATTCCAGGATTCCATGCATTTGTTTCCAACAAATGCTCAAACAATGGTCCATAATAAGCAAATGATGAAATCTCTAAACACTCTGATTGCAAGATCCATTGCTGAAGATGACAACACATATTCCAGTATTTCCTCAGAAGACGAGCAACTTGAGCGAATTGTATTGCTATGCAATGGCGAAAAAGTTGTGCTCACTTCCAACCTTTGGGTTTCAGCCAGACTTGTTAATGGTTCCCTCGGAAAAATTGTAACCATCTTTTACAAAGAATCAACTGCACCACCACAAATTCCAGCATTTGTTGTCGTGGATTTTCCCAAATACATTGGGCCTCCTTGGGATGAAAGAAACCCCACTCACTTACCTATTGCAGTAGTAAAAAGAAATGGACGTGAACAAATTCCATTGAAGATGGCTTGGGCTTTAACCATACATAAATCTCAAGGTATGGCACTTCCAAAGGCAACGATTGACATTGGAAAAACAGAACGTCAAGGTCTCACATTCACAACTCTTTCAAGAGTCCCTTCTCTACAGGATCTCTGGATTAACCCCGCATTCAATTTCGATTGTTACAGTAAAATGAAGGACAACAAAAACATTGCTCGTAGAAAACACGCAAAAGACATTCTTCGTTCAATGCCACCTCCAGATAATCTGCTCCAACCCATGCTTTGACATCAACAAAAGGTTCCCTCCATTTAGTTGCCTAATTCTATTTCATAGCGTTCTTTTCATATCTTTCAACATCAACCAACTTTAATCAATACTAGTGAAATGATCAAATATTAGAATGTCTTTATATTATCTAGACATCTCATTCTAACCTTTTCTTTCTTTTGCAACAGGCCACATGGAATCAGAAATAACCTACCTACACAATGACAAGTAGCCTGGCAAGCAAAAAAAAATGCATCTTCAGCTGCGCATTAACCTCCAAATGGTGTTCAGCCTGCTGTTATTCACCATGCATTTTCCACTAACAATATATGGATCCCCATAGCAAAGGTAACTTCATTTCCATTACTTCCGGCTTCATTTTAACACAACTCGCCTGCAAAGTATTACTGATACATTTCCGCAGCTAGTTTACATATTCCTAATTCTAACAAAACATACATTTCGCAGGTCCATTGCTGCTTCTTCATGTCTTCACTTCCTCCACCATGTTTTCCTACAACTTCAAATATGGAATGACAAGCACAATCTTCTTTATGCTATTGTATTCCTTCTCGGACCTATCTGGTTACAATTCACTATTTGTATTTTCCATTTCAAACTTAAAAAATGATGTTTCAAGATCAATTGCCATTTCATGGCTTGTGTCCTCACAACTATTTGTGTTTTTCATTTCGAACTTGAAAAAAGGATGTTACAATACACTATTT